>JAULCD010037301.1:0-12446 GCA_032361085.1 Calliostoma canaliculatum | reverse complement strand
GAACGTTGGTGAGACGGCCCCCGACTGATCAGAAACTACAATACCTATCGCAGTGAGATATGTACTCAGAGATGAACTCGAGAGACGCCTAGACGATCGATTCTGTAACCTACCAATGGGTCGCATGTGAAAGTATGAAGCCCTGCAACTTGGCGTAAAATTTATCCTTATTGTAGCGAGGAGGCTTTGAGCAACCTAGGCGTTAAGCCGAAAGTCGCTTTTACCCAGGTGTGGTACCTCGCTGTGAGGAAAGCACAGTTGAACCAGCCATATTGGAAGTTCAAGGGGTTCAAACCTTGCGAGAACGAGAAGATCTGGGAACCAGACTTTCACAGCCCAGCAGGGCGCGACCAAAATCAGTGACAGCTGTTTGGTCTGATGAAACTTTTCGTGTACAAGAGGTACACGAATACTGTCAGGGAGATGCATATGCGTCTAGATTCCCCTAGCGCGAGAGCATCGAGCCCCCACGGTCGAGGGTCCGGGAGCAGAGACACAAAAATTTTGTGTCGATTGTGTAGGCGAGTCGCAAATAAATTGACCCAAAGGTGAACGGTCACGAACGTGAAAAATGTTCTGTCGCTAGATACCACTCCATCAGAAAAGACGAGTGGGATGAGACAGAACGTCTGCTTTAACAGTCGACGCTCCCGGAACGTGAACAGCACCTTCTTTGGTAGAAGAAGGCGATAACGAAGAAAACCGCTGAAGTGGACGAAGTTGGAGTCGACCACGGAGTTTTAGATCCTGTGTCACTGTAAGCAGTCCCATCACTAACTGCCACTGCAGTATTATGGAGGGTCTGTGCAAAGAGAGACGAACCGTCGTGTTTAATTTTTAACCAACAGTCATCTGAAACCTGTAGTAGGACTAAGTCCGTCCGGAAAAAACGAAAAACCTGATATGCTGTTGATCCTGGGCAGGAGACAGTTCGGACGTGTCTGGGTGGAAAAAACAATCTAGACGACGAAGCAGTCGTAACAGAATGTCGAGACGAGAAGACACCAATTTGAGTTTGAAAACGTCGAACATATAAAAGACGATCCTTATCGCTTGAATATGGAGATAATCTACGACAGATTTCATAACCCGTGTAAATATTAATGGGTCGTGGAAATGTCAAACAGCAGGACCGCCTCACTGGTAATTAAGACCCTGGTAATTAAACCGAAGGTATTTCCTGCTGTCCGGATGAACAGGAATGCGGAGATAAGCATCCTGGAGGTCAATTGTCACCAGGTAATCGTCGGGTCGAACTAGACTCGGACCGCTAGTAGCGGTATACGAGGCATAAAACGCATCGACGTTAGCGAGACCATGGAGAACAAAACAGGGCGTGCTAGGTTAAACACATGAAGATTGAAAAATAACTTCATTTACGGAGAGTTCAAATGCAGTACCACAATATACGGGAGAGTAAAAGACCCGGTGTCGTTACCGACAACCCCAGACATTCGACAGCTGCTTTTGCAACTATAGAATGTCAATCGCCTCCGTCAGCATGACGCCGCTGTTGCTGCACAGTAGCGGTCAAAAATAAAACAAACAAAAACTGCTTACTCCCCTCTGAGGACACAATGTCAAAGACGGAATTAAGCATTCCGTCAGAGAGATGTAGAGCAGACCACTTTCCCCTGAGGAGTGTACGGCGGTGACGCTCCGGAATATCCTCAGTATAGAAAGAAAAACCCTCGTTTCCTCGCACAAGGGTAGTAAGGTCGATAAATAGTGGGTATGATCTACCGCGCCTTGAAAGAATTTTTGCCATTGTAGAGAACATCAGCCTCGAAAAATTCCAGCCGAAGAAAAAGTGAGGTGGCGGCACACACAGATAAGTGTGAAAGCATATATATACCAAACGGTAGTAATTGATGACGCGCCAAATTATCCATAGTCATAAAACGTTTATCTTCCACTTTAGAGGAAGATTGACTACCCGCCATGATAGCCTCCCAATTAAGGTCTAACGTCATGGTCTTAGTGTAGGGAACGACATAGAATGGGTATTTAGCACAGATGTAGGGACGACAGAATGACGTGAAACACAACGCATCGAGAAACAAGGTGTTTATATCCGACACCAGTTTCGTAAAGAAAAACAGGGGGCGGGATAGCAATCGGTGACGAGTATTCCCCTACTTGAAAAGTCTGAGCGGTACTAGTTTGTAGGGGAAGTAGTTTGCCACGAAGGAGGACTATCCGATTGTGCAGAGTCGACTAGAGCTGTAGAAGACGAAGAAAACTTCGTTAGCAACGTAGGTAGAAGGACCGGGAACCGAACTCGTTCCTGACGACTTCACCTTAGCAGCGCGAGTTTTGCGGTGTTCCATAAACGCCGTAAATCCCACAAATATCTCCAGTTAAAAGGAGAAGGTTCATTGTTGGAAGAAACAGTATTGAGGGTGATGACTAGACGAAGTAGTAGTACAAGAATGCCACGATCTTCAACGACATCGAGAGCGTGATCGATCCTTATGTGATCAGCGATCATACTTTCCGAAAAGGAGCGAGATCGTGATCGAAAACGAGATCCAGTACAAGAGTGAGATCAAGAACGATCTCGACCGGCCTGGCGAAGATGACGATAGCTCGATGAATCGATGATCGTTCGCTATATAGAACCCCATCGAGACCGCTAATGAGAGTAGCGATGCAAAACATGATCTCGATCTCAATCCATCACGACAGTAACTGCATGTAACAAAGTAGACAACGGAGGTGCCAACGAAACCTTGGGTTTCGATGTGATGGGAGGAGTAGTAAGTACAGATCGGGGGATCGGGCTGTGATGAAAGAGCAGTAAGAGCATCGACTGCGCAGAAAAGGACGAGATGTCTATGCAGGAATGCTAAGGAGCGTGATCGGACGCATCTGGACTATCCGAAGCACGAGAACGTTTCGAAGCAGTCGATACGTCGTCGGGAATAAAATCATCAATTGTCACTCCAGCAGGAAAGGAAACCATCAGCACATCACTAGTATCATTAAGATTATCAGCTTTCCGTTGTTTACAATGATTATCTGAAACGCGTCTAGCCAGTGCCTTCAGATATAAACCAAAGTCATTATCCGATAAATGGGCACAATCAGTGCAACTTTAATCTTAAAACCAAGTAATAACAAACAAACAGGTCAGCGAGTGTGGTCGTGAACCATTGATTAGGTATGCCGGCAATGGCTACAAAATTCTTGGCCGCCATGTTGTTTGCAATCAAGTGCACCCACACAACAATAACACGTGCGGGAGCTATCGGCGACAAAACACTAAATTCTTCTCAAATTCTTGGATAATCAGATAATAAGTTACGTAAGTTACATTAGAAGACCTTTAATAACTTAAAGGAGCTAAATTACGTAAATTTATCAGAGCGAAGCAATTCGTGACAGACAAGTCAGAACTCACAGGAGACGCAAGTATATTTTTATTTCCATTCAAATAGATTCGTAGGTTATCACGAGCGATAAACAAGAGCAAATAGTTTGTATTGTAATTGACTAAAACAAATATCTATTTGTAAATTATTCGTCATTCGCGTTTGTAAATGTGTATTTTTACTTTAAAAACTTAAAGTAGATATGTGGCAGCTATTTATCTTTGCAAATTTTGGGACTTTAGTCACAGAGTGTCAAGTTAAGCCTACCCTGACCTTGTCTTAAAAGTTAAGTCCAAAAACGACAGTCCTTTGATAAATACAACTGAAGTTTTTAACCAAAACTTAATTACAAAAGAGACAAAACTTACGTTTTTTTAAGGACCTAAGTTTATTTTTGATTTAAGCTGTTTGATAAATACAGCCCCAGGTCATTTACAGTTAGACTTAGAACTTTTCAGCCACCCCTTTTATATATATTAAAAATATGAATGCAATTATATTTTATACTTAGCTTGTCTTACACAAAATACTTTTAACTTAATTCGTGTTGGGGATATGCCCTAAATGGAAGCTAAACTTAAATTGGTCTCTTGACAGCCCTGCGATTGTGTGCCCAAGCTGCCTTCTCTGGCGGAAATGCTATCACTTCACAATCTGTCTTAGAGGAATAAACAGCGAAGGTACTTACAAGACACATCTGTCATCCAGGTGATGTGAGCAGGAATTGGTGTAAGAGTCAGTTTTAGTAAAAAAAATTAATTGTACTCAAAACAATCCAAATTAATCTAGCCTGACTTGTACAAAATGCATGTTATTCAATAGTAATGGTGGAGGTATCAGATGGGACTGAACAAGAACAAAACCATCAGGAGGAGTTTGATATATGCTCTTATATGCAAATCATGGACCAAACTGCTAAATCGATTCTTGCATGTACACACTTGCAAGGTTCCAAAGATAGTGGTTTCTAAAAACAGACATAAATTTCCAAAAGTAACCTTTTTTGATTCTAGCAAGAGAAAAATTGCCATACAGTGCAAGGGTAGATGCTTTCACACATACCCCATGCAAATTTGATGTTGAACCGAACCCCTTAGACTCATAAATGCGCAGAATCATGGTGCATAAGCAAAAGACACTGTAGTAACTTAGTGTGACTTTTTATAAATAAAAACCAATCGTTTGTACAATGCTTGGTCTGAGATTGTTGAAGATAGATGCGTTACACCTTAACAGGGCACAAAGACAAATCCTCAATGTCTTCTTTACCCAGAATGAATGAGAGGGCTGGAATATGAAACTGCCTTTCCTCTTGACCTGGAAGTTGTTTTTTGGCAAGAAAATCATAATGAAGTCCAAAGTAAACAGATCCGTCAGTGACTTGATCTGACCAGACTTGTCCAATGTCCAAAAAATGTATTTCTGAAACTCTGGCCACTGTAACCAAGGCTGTGTTATAAAAACTGTCCTATTATTTAACAGCTCAAAGTGTTTAAGAGGTTCATATGTGCTACGAGCCAGATGTCTCAAAACCGAATTCAAATCCCATGCAGGTGGTCCAAACTTCTGTTTCTGATCTTTAATGTTAAAAGAGCATATCAAGCCTGTAACTCTGGAACCTTTATAAGCTCGCTGTTCGGAAGTCTCAGCACCAGTGACTCTAACACCGCAAGGTATGTTCCCAAGGTTGAGCTTTTAAGTTGCCTTGATGTCCTGAGATGACAAAGGTACTCTGTGATCTGCAGAAGGCCAGCTCTGATGGCACTAAAAGCCTTCTTATTAGCATAATGTTTCCTGGTGGAACTTCCATGGACCTTAGCCACCACATTTGCAGCTTTTTATGAGAAACCCATTGTTAGGAGAGACCCCTTAAGGTGACTCAGGCGTCAGTTTATGTCTGGATAGGGTGGCGTAGAAAACTGAGTATTATTGCAGAAACTCGCCCAAACATTATCAGGATAATTTTCTTCTTGAAAAAAAGCAGTCTGAGAGGTGGTGCAAAACCACCATGTAATCTTTTTTAATGTACATTCGAATAATCTTGTGTAATCTTAAAGAACAATTTGTGGTAGGAAACATAAATGTTTATGCCTATTGTGACGCCATTTAACTGGCTATTGAAAAAATGAATGTTGAATGTATTGTATGTTTAAATACTGTATGTTAAATAGTAGATTTGGATGCGGTTTCCCCATTTTTTTATGTGTAAGTTGTAGCTTTGGTTGGCCAACTGTAGGAGTTGTGGGAACAATGTTCTTACAAGCCAATAACAAGCTACCAAATGTAAACAAAGATTGGTTGTCAAGACTATCGTAAAAGTACTATGAGCAGAAAGGCGTTAGTATCCAGTTCTTCCAAGGGATGGCCAACACATTGTGGTCCAGTGCTAGTGGATCCGGAATTGGAGACATGACCAGAGCCAGTTGATGGTCGAGGCATATTGCTAACAGATCCACAGTTTATAATGTGAGTGCCTTGAATGTCCTCAGATGAATTCACCATTCCATGAGAGACATGTTTAAACATCCATAATGACGTTCTGAGCTACTCAGGCTATGACGAGCACACACCACAAGGTTGAGTGCATCGGCTTCGAGAAAGAACTGAAAGGTCAGTTTCAGGACTTTGTTGACTTCTGACAGTTAGTATTGAATACCACCAGTGTTATCCAAATGAATGAGCAGCCATTGATCCCTCAGCAGATGGGACCAATGGCTGGTAGCCTAGTTGACAGCTGTAAACTCAAACGAGTTAATGTGCAAGGACTTTTCTTCTGGAGACCATATTCTAGAGGTCATCTGATCATGGAAGTGAGCTCCCCAGCCTTTGAAGGATGCATCCATGAAGAGGTGCAAGTTGAATAGTGGCTTGCCCATGGAGATGCCTGTGAAGATGTTCGAGGGGAGCAGCAACCACATGATTAATTCCCGGAACTGACCGGGTGCCCTCAAGACACTTTAGGAAGAGAATGTGAAGCTGTAGGAAATGTTGTGGAGGCTGAAGCTGAAGATGTCCCCTGTGTGTTAAGTCCTGAGTTGAAGTGAGAAGACCCAGAACCTGCTGCAAGCACTTTGAATCAGGTTTGGAAATGCTTGCTGAATCTTGACCCATCTGTCAGCTGGGTCCTCTAAGTGATTGCGCTAGGTCAAGAACTTAACTCCTAGGAATTGCAAGTGAAAAAGCAGGAACAGTTCAGACTTCTGCTGCTCATTTACCAACCAACCCAACTGTTTTAGCAGCTTGATGATGAACTGTAATTGAAGTTTGAGCCGAGACATGTCATTATGAGCGTGCAGGCCGTCGTCCAGGTAGAAGTCAGCCCTCAGGCCTCTCTTGTGAAGGAATTGAACGATGAGCTTTGTTATAAGTGTGAAAAGCCATGGGGCTCAGGAAAATCTAAATGGGAGCACTAGCCACTGGTAACGCTCCTCTCAGTAAAAGAGCTGGAGATATTTCCTGTGAGAAGGATGTATCAGCACTTGCAAGTTAATACTGGCCAAGGAATCATTCGGTTTGACCAGCTCCTGAGAAGCGGCAAGGTCAACATGTTAAAGGAGGAGGTCTATGTAGACACTTGCAGTTTAAAACTCTCATGTTGTAGATGAGGTGAACCTTGTGAGAGTTCTTCTTCGGCATTAGAAAGATCAAATATAAAGACCTCCCAATCCACAACCTGTGCCCAGCATTCTTAGAGATCAGAGTTTGGATTGCCTTGTTGAGTAGATAAAGGGGGATTCAAGCCAGGAAGAAGTGGAAACCCCTGCAGCAGGTGGGGAATTGGGCTTTATATTTGGAGCTTCAACTGCATACTAATGACCAAAACAAGCGCTCTGCAAGTGTGCAATTAAATCTCTCAACAATAGCTTGACAATGATGCACTACCCTTTCACCCCGCCTGATTTTAACATCATGCTTTGTCAATAGTTTAGTCACAGATCCCATAAATTCGCATCTAGAATCTACTTGAAATAGCTTTGGTAATGAACATTCATACGTACATTGCAGCACATTGGCCACCTCAATTGAATCTTTTGAGGTTAACGGCTCAGTCTCTTTATGTCGACATCCACCACAATATGTTTTGAGCTTCACCTTGTCATGTGGGAGACATAGAAGGTCTGCCTGATGAACTTCATTAGGGTATGATACATCAAACTTTTGTCTTAGGATATATTTAGGGGCTGGTAAATAAACCTACCAAACTGCCTGTTTCTTTAACCAGTCCCAAGCAACCTTTGAAACTTCAGCAGCTAATGCGAACTTATTTATTGCCGGGATACCTTTTCAGTATCCTTGGGGGCAATAGTACACTTGATCCATCATTATCAATTTCATTGGCTCGGTTTTAATAGGACATTTGTAGATACCCCTTTTTAGAGGTGGGTGTTGCTGTGTGTATACCTGTGGTGATTGAACGACAACCTGAAGGGTTATAATACTATGTTAGAAAGGCTGCTGTGAGAAGTACCGCAAAATTTGCAAAGACTGCAAGATCCCAGTCCCCTGTAGGTTTTGCGGGAAGGGGGTTCACAGCAAAATAGAAGTCTGTTGGACCTGTGGGCAGGAGAAAATTCGCTGCTAACAAATGACCCTGGAAAAGAAATTCAAAAGACAGTTTGATTTGGTACTGCATTAACTTCTTATATTTCAAACTCTCATTTAGACATTACCATGTAAAGTATATACCCAACTGACAACATGGTCACTGTAGATGACTTGATTAAAGAGATTCTTGCCGAAATGCCAGACCCTGTCCTAGAGGGTCAACAATTTGTTGACCTGATTGACCAGGTCTCTTCCCCGGTCTAGCCTCCAGCTGAGGAGTGGGTTAAGCTCCTTAAGGACTCCAAAGACGAGTTTAAAGTTGATAGTGCTGCTGCAGTTTTCTACATGTGGCAGGCTGAAGACCCACTTGACATTGGCGACATTAATATCACTGATAGTATGCATGCCAGAATGGGTCGACTGGCTTTGGTCGCTCAAATGGCATGACAGACAAAGAGGGCAGCACAGCTACTCACAAGCTTTCTGAGGGGGAGGGGGGTTGGTGAGTTCCTGCTGCGAATCAAGTTCTTGGTCGAGCAAAACAAAGGTGATTAGGTGCAGGCTATCTTGGAGATCATAAAAGGCACAAGGCCTGGTGTTCTAACTTGGATCAACAGCATGTTTTTTTCAGAATGCTTACCCCATGACCGCGGTGGTGTATGGGCTCATCCCATCAGAGAACCAGACCCTGCTAAGTTGGCCCACTTGAGAGATGGCGACCTTAACTGTATGGCCTGGAGAGTTATGGAGCATTTCGAAGGCACCCAGAGAGATAAGAGGCTAATCCCCACACGTTGCCAGAAACTATAGAATTGGGAAGTATGAGTCCATGACATTGATGCTACAATCGAGGATGTTGCAAGCCTGGAAAAGATTCTCAAGAGGTCGATCCATCCTCACGACATAGCCGGTAAAAACATATACAACAGCGGCAAATACTAGGGGTGGCATAGATCTGTAAAGCTCATTTGCCACAATGGCCACACCTGGTCTAAAGACCTCGACTTTCCCAAAAGCAGAGAACTCCACTTTTATGAGGGTGATGTCTGGCAGGTCATCCGAGAAGCTACTCAGGGGGGAACCGTTAGCGGTTTGGCTACTTGGCATTCCCCAAAAAGTCTCATTGTCGATTAGTTCAAATATCAGGATGGTCGCACCTTCAGGATACAAGAAGTCCACGAGAGACTCCAGAAGGTCTGTCAAATTCTGGGCGATCAGGGACTTGCCGAAAAAGCTTTCTGAGAAAACTATGTGGCCAGCATCAAGGCCAAAGAAAAGTATAGCTGGAAGCCAACCCTGGCCAGCCTTCTCAATGACATCAAGAAGGCCTGTGTGGAGCATGGCCATAGTGGCCTCTGGAACTCGATGGACTATAACACGAGGAAAGTCGTCAGTTTTGACATGAATGCTTGCTACCCAGCCTCATTCTGGGGAAAAGGTAAGGCCAAGCCTTACTTTGAGCGCTTCGGTCACCCAACCCATAGAATAACCCGTGTCTCTATCAATGGCCCCTTCCTGATGACATTTGTACAGGCATGTCGAGGTCCAGGAATGGACATTCATAAAAAATGTTCACTCAGTCACCCCTGCATGGTTCGGAAGACACTATGCAGATGGCCTCCTACCTTCCTGACAAGAAAAAGAACCAAGCCCAAAGAGACTCAGGTTTAACCTCAAGGTCGCACATGTCCTGGATCTCAAGGAGGGCCCACCCAAATGTACTGCCTGCAATTTTGAGCTCCTATGGGCTTACCAGCCAAAAGATATCCAGCAGTTCAGTGTGGACCGGTTGGACAACTTCAGTGGTCACAGTAATGATAACATAAGGTTGACATGTCTCAAGTGCAACTAAAAAAGGAGGTGCATAACTCTGACAGTAACTTGTATGCAATAAGGCCTGTTACACCTAAACCAAGACTAAGGTATTGAGTTCAGCATGTGCTTAAACACATAATAATGAGTTCAGCCTGTGCTTAAACACATAATAATAAGTTCAGCCTGTACTTAAACACATGAGTTCAGCCTGTGCTTAAACACATAGTAATGAGTTCAACCTGTGTTAAAACACATAGTAATAAGTTCAGAATGTGCTTAAACACATAATAATGAGTTCAGCCTGTATTAAACACGCAGTAATGAGTTCAGCCTGTATTAAACACATAGTAATAAGTTCAGCCTGTACTTAAACACATAGTAATGAGTTCAGCCTGTGCTTAAACACATAATAATAAGTTCAGCCTGTGCTTAAACACATAATGAGTTCAGCCTGTACTTAAACACATGAGTTCAGCCTGTGCTTCAACACATAATGAGTTCAGCCTGTACTTAAACACATAATGAGTTCAGCCTGTACTTAAACACATAATAATGAGTTCAGCCTGTGCTTAAACACATAGTAATGAGTTCAACCTGTGTTAAAACACATAGTAATAAGTTCAGCATGTGCTTAAACACATAATAATTAGTTCAGCCTGTATTAAACACGCAGTAATGAGTTCAGCCTGTATTAAACACATAGTAATGAGTTCAGCCTGTACTTAAACACATAGTAATGAGTTCAGTCTGTATTAAACACATAGTAATGAGTTCAGCCTGTATTAAACACATAGTAATGAGTTCAACCTATGTTAGAATCCCATGATGTTAAGTTCAACCTGTGTTAAACCTAAGGTATTGAGTTTAACCTGTGTTAAAACCTAAGGTATTGAGTTTAACCTGTGTTAAAACCTAAGGTATTGAGTTTAACCTGTGTTAGAATCCCATGATCAGCCTGTTAAAACCAAGGCTATTATTGAGTTGACCCCATGTCATTGAGTGTTAATGTGACCCCCATGTTCAGCTGACCTTCATCACCCTGTCCTTGCCCACAGTTAGCAGGCGCTTCTTGGTCTCGTCCAGGTTCATGTACATAATGCTGTGTTTTGTGTCATGGAATGTGGCCAATGGTGCCTTGCTGCAAACAAAGAAAAAGCAATGAACTTATATATTATTCAGTTCTGTTGAACAAACCCAGGAACACCATTCAAGTCATGTATACAACACAGATCTACTCAACAAACCCAGGAGCAGCAATGAAATTATATACTACTCAGTTCTACTGAACAAACACAGGAAAAGAATTACAGTCATATACAACAGTTCTACTGAACAAAGCAAGGAACAGCAATGAAGTTGTGTTTTAATTTACTGGCTGAATAAATGGCCCATCAACCATAAAAGAGTGTGTCATTTGCCTAGTTAAATCAGTCATCAGATGGAACAACCAGTGGCCAAACATATTTAAAACAATCAAAAACGTATGCTCTATTGTCATGTGTTGTCTGATAAAGTATAGGTTTTCCCTGGACTATTATAGTAAAAATCACTCGGACGCAAGCGTCCTCATGCTTTAACTATAATAGTTCAGGGGAAAACTATACTTTATCACACAACAAATGACGATAAAGCATACTTTATTTCTTTTCTAAGATGCTAAATTAATTTAAAATGTCATTCAAACTTAATTTTCGAAACTTTTTAAAAAATTTGCCATCAATTAACTTCTCGATTGGTGCTGAAAGAACGGCTGTTTTATGTTACAATTAGAAAATAACGGTAAGATAATGGTATTAGCATCACTTGAATTCACATGAAATAAAATAATTGCATGTGTATTTTAGATGCAAATAAATAAACACTATTTATATGAATGCAATATGTGTTTCTTGTCATTGCCAATAAGAAAGTCGCATTAAAATTGTATATTATCCTTGACATTTTTGCCGTTGACAGCTGTTTATGTGACACTGCATTCGTCGAGGCCATCACTCGATCAATTGATTTGGCAAGTCTTCTAACTTGGAAGTAACTGTATTGTCAGCGATGTCAGTGGTACTGAAGAAGTGTGAATGGTGGAAATAACTGATGACAACTTTTCAAACATTGGTTTACACAGTGTAAGCCAGATGTCATAAATTTTGGTTGTGGAAGCAGTAGAATCGAGTAGATCACCTTGTTTACACACAGCGACCTGACCAAAATAGATGAGGGAGAGCATCTTTTAGGCTTTCATGTATTTCAACAAAGTTATTATGCTACTAAAATTGTTTGATTTTGTAAAATGGTTGTGATAACTTCTCTTTTTAAACAGAAATAAGACGATCAATTGGTACATATTGGCTGAAGAACATCGGTAACCTGGTTACCCGTGCTAACGAGAAGGTATTAATGTAATAGCCAATTGTGACGTCAACTAATTATTATGAATTTTTATAAAAAGTACTTTATCACAGGATAAAGGATGGGCAGCACCTTTAATCTTTAATCTTTGAACTTAAGTTCATGATCTGCTCAGCAGTGTCGAGACAGTCATGGTCTGTATCCGAGGGCCAATTAGAGAATTTAGTTTTAACTCTTTAAATGGTTCATTTAATAATCTGGTCATCAATGTTGTGACCACATTGGCCTGTAGAACTCATCTGGTCACTATGTTTTGACCACATTGGCCTGTAGAACTCATCTGGTTATCTATGTTGTGACCACATTGGC
>JAULCD010037190.1:0-12448 GCA_032361085.1 Calliostoma canaliculatum | reverse complement strand
GACAATCCAACTGAACGTACAGTCTGTTTCTCCCTAATTAACACCTGACAATCCAACTGAACGTACAGTCTGTTTCTCCCTAATTAACCCCTGACAATCCAACTGAACGTACAGTCTGTTTCTCCATAATTCACCCCTGACAATCCAACTGAACGTACAGTCTGTTTCTCCCTAATTCACCTCTGACCATCCAACTGAACGTAAAGTCTGTTTCTCCCTAATTCACCTCTGACAATCCAACTGAACGTACAGTCTGTTTCTCCATAATTAACCCCTGACAATCCAACTGAACGTACAGTTCTTTTCTCCATAATTCACCCCTGACAATCCAACAGAACGTACAGTTTGTTTCTCCCTAATTCACCTCTGACCATCCAACTGAACGTACAGTCTGTCCTTTCCTAATTCACCCCTGACAATCCAACTGATTGTACAGTCTGTTTCTCCCTAATTCACCCCTGACAATCCAACTGAACGTACAGTCTGTTCCTCCCTAATACACCCCTGACAATCCGACTGAACGTACAGTCTGTTTCTCTCTAATTCACACCTGACAATCCAACTGAACGTACAGTCTGTTTCTCCCTAATTCACACCTGACTATTAAACTGAACGTACAGTCTGTTCCTCCCTAATTCACCCCTGACTATCCAACTGAACGTACAGTCTGTTTCTCTCAAATTCACACCTGACAATCCAACTGAACGTACAGTCTGTTTCTCCCTAATTCACCCCTGACTATCCAACTGAACGTACAGTCTGTTTCTCCCTAATTCACCCCTGACTATCCAGCTAAACATACAGTCTGTTTCTCCTTAATTAACCCCTGACAATCCAACTGAACATAGTCTGTTTCTCCCTAGTTCACTCCTGACAATCCAACTGAACGTACAGTCTGTTTCTCCCTAATTCACCCCTGACAATCCAACTGAACGTACAGTCTTTTTCTCCCCATCCAGCTTGACATCGTCCATCACAGGCCCCATCTTGTTCACAGAGGACGGAGTATGAAAGACACTGACGCGAGCTGCAGGACTTGATGCAGGGATCACCGTAGGTTCCATTAGAACAGACGACTGAAACATTTATTAAATACGTGTTCATACCATTATTTTAGGGACATTAAAAAGTGGTAGTACATAGTTCAAGATTTCTTGCATGTCAACTTCTGGTTTGTTCGTATGTTCATGACATTTCGGGGCATATGCTTGCTCCTTCATCAGGTGAGTGATACTGTGAGGAGGGTTAGAGTATACATATATATATATATATTATATATATTTACTACGGCTTTATACATCGATACCCAGATGTTTTATTGCATAACTAAAATTGTAATAACAGTGTCACCGTAAAAAACATTAGTGTACAACATGCTTTCCTTATCCTACTAATCCATGATAGACGGTGTTTGTGGTTTGATAAATACGTTTGATACAATTGATTTAGTTTTATTTGATGTGGTTAAAGATGCAAATTATTTGAAAGGACAGTCGAACATATCAATACAGTTGTTATTCCTAATAAGTTCTGTGTGAACTAACACTTCAACTTACCTGACACTTCGACTTCAGTGAAGTCCAGTTGTGCTCCGTCTCCACTGTTGTTAACGTTTGTGTAGACTATAAGATAGCGCCATCTACCGGGACATGTCACATTGACAACATCCGGGATATCTGTACCATCAGGTCTCCCAGTGACAGAGTGACACAACTGATCTCCAGGATAGGAGGAGAACGAGGAATTGGATGTGTATAGCTGTACCCCGTTACGTCCCCACTTGTCTAGATAAACATGAAATATCAGCTTCATTTTCAGCTTATTTTAGGATTTCCGGGACAAAATTTAAATGTTAAAAAATATCGAAGATTTGTAAAAAATAACGTGTACAGATACGCAATCAGACGAAATATGGATAAATTATGTTTAAGTTTGTTATTGGAGCTTCTAAAAAAATTGGGGTCAATGAGGTCTAAAGTTGAGGCTCTTCTGTCATGGAGGTAATCTGAAGGTGATACCAATAATTTAAAATATTGGAGTATATATTTGCTTTTTTATTTCATAATACTTAAGTTTCAGTCAACATACAAATTACTAATTAGCCTGCAAATGCTTTTATTGATGCATTTAAATAAATTTTATTTGTTTGTTACTGAATAAAAGCAAACAAGTGAAATGATTAGCAATTGAAAATGAAAAAAATAATAATACAAAGTTACTTATATTTAATATTTTACTTGGGATCATCTATACAAATAGGTTATCGTGATAAAGCTATATACAATCGCTTGCGAAAACGGAAGTTCCTTAAGCAGTCTGCCATTTTGTTTACATCCACAACATGCGTACACACCAACCTGTTAGTTAACTTTCCCTTATTCTCTTCGTGGCTCAAAGCTAGGAGCTTGGAAAACCCTAATCACCTGATGACACTTCCGGTAACGTTGCACCGTTGAACGTTTGCGACGGTGTCTGTATGAGCGCACTGATGTTTAAGCAGCACTTGTTCGTAGATGCGTCGTGGGACGCGACAGACGGGCTGTGGTCATCAGGAGAAAAGGTTTTCACATTAACTGCCTCGGGCTGGAAGCAGTGATCCGCGCGATTGAGTATTGGAAACTATCCCTCAAGGGGACGCGGCTCATGATACAGTCGGACAACTCGACAGTTGTCCACTGTATAAAAAAACAGGAAACGACATGCTTGGCGGGCCTGCCTGACCAGACGTTCAGAAACTTCAACCTAGTCGACTTGCTCGGCATGGACATAAGAGCTTGACACATACCAGGGGCCAAGAATGTTGTTGCCGACACCTTGTCAAGACCGTCCCAGCTGTCTCCCATGGAGTAGATGCTTTAGCCGTCGGTGTTTCAACTGAGGACAGCTTATTTCTGGACACTGACAGTGGATCTTTTCGCAACCTGGTTCAACAGCCTCCTACAATTTGTGTTGCCATTACCCGATCAAGGCTTGGGATCCCAACACACTAGTAATATCAAGGGAGGGTCTAAACGTTTTACGCGCCAACGGAGCTGTTACCATTGATACTGGAGAAAGTTTGACAGACGAATAACATACGTCCGCTTTGGTCGCGCCTTATTGGCCCACCCGGACGTGGTTTCCGGAAATTATTTAGGTCATCGATCAACCACCGTTTTCGCTTTCAGATCGAGTTGACCTACTTATTCATCGTCTCATCGACGACATGTACGTGAGCATAAAGAACTTCCAGCTTCACGCATGGGTTTACTTAAGACCTCGCTCGTAAAGAAAGGATAGTCGGCTAAAGATGCAGACTTAGTCGCATCAGCTCACAGATTTACCACCTTTGTGATTGATAGAGGCTTCATCACAGTTTACTAAAGTACTGGAGTTACTTAAGATCCTGCACGCTTTTACAGATTATCTGCATAAATCCGCCCATCAACGTGGGATTTATCAGTCGTCTTGCAGCATCTCTATAGTGACACTTAAGAGCCCCTCGAGGATGCAGCATTGGATCTGTTGACCCGAGTGTCGGAAATCAGCGCCATTGATGCGGGCAGAATTACGTTTGACTAATGTGATCACAGCAAGGTACATCTTGGTCCGAGATGGGATTTTTTAGCAAAAAATCAGCTTCTGGGCCAAGATACTAGAACGTTCAATATCTTTTTCTATATACCACACTTGGGCTCGATGATCGCGCTGATCAGTTAAATCAATTTGAGCGCTTCGTACACAGGTTTGAACAGCATTGAAAGCAATTTGTTTGGCTGTTCATACCGCTCTCAATCACATCGAAGCCTGAAGTCACAAGGAATACTGGTTGAGAGCAGTCCTACTGAGAGCATTCGAAGAGCAAGTACTCGCACCACCCACTTCCTCACACCCGCATGAGGTTAGAGCCATAACTTTTCTCCATAGTAACTGTTCGTTATTATCTATCATGGAAGGCTGCTTTGGGAGATCTGTATTCTCGTCCCACTATCTTCGTAATATTTCGACTATAGATGTTTTCGGACGACTTGTCTAAGGAAATACATTGACATGTACCATCTAACCTCTTGCTTTTGGATCAATTAAAAACACCGTGAACTCATTCCTTTGTTTTTATTTCTTATGCATGCTTATAGTATGGGGATTTATTATTTCTTGTACCTTTCAATACCATTAGTCTCCCCATTATTAATGTATATTGTGCCATTCACTAATTCTCTTGCATTACGATGTCGGTTACATTGGTTGGTTATCGCTCTCACATGCTGAGTATGGTTTCGACAGCTGCGGTCAATAATTGTATTATAACAGTCATGTGACTATTACTCTCTACGAGCGTCCTTGACAGTGTTACCTTTGTGTTTACACCACGTGCTTTAGTGATTGGTTGATATTCACGCAGGATCGTGGTTGCAGTCTAGGCGAGACCACAAGAATTTGTCTCGGCCCTCTAGCCGCGAGGGTTCACGCCTGATTAGAACTCATGTGTATGGATGATCCCAAATAAAACATAAGATTTTAAGAGTAAAATTATTGTTTTATTGCTTGGGATCAGACATACAAGCCCAATCCTTGTCCTCCCCATGAAAATATTCTTTCTCTCGGGATTCGAATCCTTTTACCAGGAAGAAAATAAGTTAAGGTTAACTAATGCAGTAGATGTAAACAAAATGTCAGAGTGCTCAAGGAACAACCGTTTTCGCAAGCAAACGTCTATAGTGTTATCAAAATAACGATATGCAAGTCTGACCCCAAGTAATAAAACAATAAATTTACTCTGACATTTCAGCATGACAATGCTAGACCCCAAACATGAACTTGGCCCGCAATTTCCTGCGCAACGCTGGCATCAACGTCATGAAGGGTCTGTCTCATTCAGTAGACCACCAGGTCAACCCACCACCGACCCTTCGAGATCTTAGGCAGGCTCTGGTCAACCAATGTTGATTACTTCCGGTATGGGTGTTCGCGGGAGTTTTCTTTTTGATGAGAATACGTTAAAATACGTTACTCGCGGCAAAGGAAACTAACTTCACAGTATAAAATACACAAACATAATATCACTGCTCGGATATGTCATGAATATGACGTATATTTTCACACTATAATTGAATATTTTATTCTAATGTAGATAATACTAAAACATATTTACACAATTCAGTTTGAATTAATGCACCTACCGTCAGTCCTAAAGTAGATCTTAACTGCAGCGTCCTGTACTTGTGTCTGCAGATCCACCTTCCACCAGGCGTTCATCCTTCCATTTCCTGTGGAAATGATACTTCCTGTGTTACCGTCTACAGCCTTCGCAGGACCATTCTTGTTTGGGTAAAGTCTGGAGCTCATTTGGACCATTTTGAAGAGGGCTAGGTTCTGGACATCAACTATTTGATAAAAAGTATTCTGCATGTAAAATACAATATTGACAGTAGCGAGTGACCTCCCCTCGATAAACATTACTATTCCTACTGTCGTTCATTTCATGCGAGCAAATTTACCATGAAGCGCTTCGCGCATCATGGAATTTGCTCACATGACCCACTGTCTTCATCAGCTGATGAACGTCAACAAATCCAACTTCAATCCTTAAGTGACAGTTATTACATCATAACCACATATAATTAAAGTGCAATACTGATGGAAGTCCAAATTGTGCCAAATTGATTCAGTAGCACTGATAAAAACAGTGTGATATTGCGTCATAATTAACGTTTCATTGATATATCATATCATATGACAGGCGATGGTGATATCGTTACTATCGGTAAATCGTTAGTGCTATTCATAAACATGGACTTGATATTACTGAAAACAAACTGGACCATATGAATATTGCCAACAAAATCTGAATGATAAAGTTTAATTTCGACCTTGACCTTTACAGTTTGAAAGTAATAAATTACTAATGTCTGATGAGAGTATTATTGTTTTACGTTTTTTTTAATTCAAATCACCGTTTGAAAAAACAAGACAAACCAGTTTGTGTGAATAAAATACATTTTTTATTATATTTAAAGAATAAAAGAACGATTTAACACAGAGGAATGTGTGAATGAGTCTGATGGTGTAGGCCGCAGTGACATTAAAGAGATGTTAAATTTGCCTATAAATTCGAGTTTATTATTTAAGTGTATGTGGTAAATATAGAATGTGATACTAGTGCATTTGAACGTTTAGTATTGAACAAGAATATAACATGAAGCCTAGAACCAACTCCCTTTTTGACTCATTGTTTCTTGGTTTTAACATCATCGGTTTATTCAGTACAAAACACTGCACCATTCATGGCAAAGACCCAGATATATCATAAATTATTTGTCAAAACAATTACATGAAATTTTTTGTGTGTGAAACCAACAATCACTATGGTGTTTAGTGTTTAGCCAACCTTCAACGATAAAAGTTTTTATGCTCAAAAAGTCTGAACTAGTCGAATTGGCCAAACATTACAAACTTGACGTTAAATCAGATATGTTTAAAGTTGATGGCAATAGAAAAAAAAATAAACTGATCTTTTGTCTTTGATGAAATTAGAATTTAAAATAGATTTTCGGCTTAGAGAATTAGAAATAGAGAAGGAAAATTCAGAAAAAAGCAAAAGAAGAAAGAGAATTTCGGCTAAGAGAATTAGAAATTGAGAATGCTAAAGCCAATAGAGAATTTAAGCTGAAAGAACTTGAATTACGGAATGATCTCCCACACCGTGCCTTAACAGGTGATGGATCGTTTGATCTCTTAAAGCAGATTAGACTTGTTTCGCCATTTTCTGATTTTGATGTTAAGAAGTTTTTCTTACATTTTGAAAAAAAAATGTCTGACAGGTTGAAGTGGCCTTCAAGTTATTTGACCATGTTTTTGCAAAGTGTGTTTAAGGGAAAGGCTCAGAAAGTTTATTCTGCCATTTGTCTATTAATAAGTGTTCGGATTATCATGTTGTTAAGGCTTAAGTTTTAAAGGCTTATAATTTGGTTGCTGGGGCGTACAGACAAAAGTTTGGGTCTGCTAAGAAAAAAGGATGGTACTACTTTTGTTGAGTTTGCAAGGGAGAAACAAAATCTGTTTGATAGGTGGTGTACTTCAAAGGAGGTCAAAGGTGATTTTTCAAAGGTGATAGTTTGGGATAGTTGGTTTGGAAGATTTTAAGCAGTATATGTCAACGGAAATTCGGACATATCTTGATGAGCAGAAAGTGGATCAGTTACACCAGGCTGCTGATTAAGCTGATAATTATTCGCTCACAAGGTTAGTTTTAAACAGTCACGATTTACAGGCAGGAATTCACAGAATTACAAATCAGAAAAAAGTAGTTCGGTCCCTCCTAGATTTAGTTTTAATAAGTATGGTTCTGAGTTGGTTGACAAAAAGTCATGTTCTACTCCAGTTGGTTCTAAAATTATGTTTTAATATTCGTCAGAGCCTACTTGTAGATTTTACCGCAAACCAGGGCATATCATTTTTAATTGTAAAAAGCTTGCTTAAAAAAAACCCCAAAACAGTCATTAATCCCTGAATGCTTTTGTGAATGTCAGGTCACAGCCTTCTTGTTGTTTGGCTAATGAGGAGTCAGCTGTTTTAGACCAGTCATCAAAATCTGTTGTTGTGAGAGAGGAGTACTTATCTTTTGTTAGTGAAGGTTTTGTGTCAGCTAAAGGTGACAGTTCTAATGTTAAGCCCATTACCCTTTTGAGGGATACTGGTGCTCTTTAAACTCTGATTTTGGATGGTATTTTGCCACTTTCTGAGGAGACATCAGCGGATTCTGAGGTTTTGTCGGAGGGTTTATGTGGTTTTACCAGTGTACCTCCCCATTTTGTGAATTTGAAGACAGATTTAGTGACTCGGTTGTTCAAGGTGGGGGTTGTAGAAACACCTGTTAAAGGCGTAGACTTGCTCATTGGGAATGATTTAGCAGGGGAAAAATGTTTGGCTGATCCTGTTGTTTGTCTTGAGCCTCGCACTAAAGAAAATACAGAAAATCTTGAAAAAGAAATTTCAGGAATTTTTTTTTTCGTGTTGTTACTTGTGCTATGGCTAAGATAAGTTCTAATGAAAATGATTCCATTTATGATTTGGCTGGCACTTTTATAGATCATTCGCTTAACCTGTCTAAATTTTCGAGAGAGAGTAACACAAATTCTGACAGTTGTCCTGTTGAAGAGTCAATTATGGGTAGGGAGCAGTTAGTTAAGTTACAGGAGACCCAGAACTTAAACTTCTTGCCAACCGGGCACTCTCTTTAGAAGAAGCTGACAAGGTTTCAGTTTGCTATTATTTCAAGGATGATGAAATGGAGACCACCAGATGTATTTGCTGATAATGAATGAAAGGTTTTCCATGAAATTGTTCTTCCAAATTTATATCGAAAGCATGTTTTGAGTTTGGCACATGAAACTCATTTGGCGGGTCATTTGGGTGTAAACAAAACTTGTGACAAAATTCTGCCCCATTTCTTTTGGCCTAATTTAAGAGAGGACGTGGCTGAATTTTGCAAAACATGCCATGTCTGTTAAATGGTTGGCAAACCTAATCCGAAAATTCCTTTAAAACCTTTAAAGCCTATTCCAGGTTTTGAAGAACCTTTCAGCAGGGTCAATATTGATTGTGTTGGTCCCTTGCCTAAAACTAAGTCAGGAAACCAATACATGTTTACTATTATGTGTGCATCCACAAGATTTCCAGAGGCTATTCCATTAAAAAAATTACAGCTCAAGTCATTATCAAAGCTTTGATAAAGTTTTTCACCATGGTTGGTTTGCCTAAGACTATATAATCAGATCAGGGCTCTAATTTCATGTCAAGTGTTTTCCAACAAGCTATGCAACAGTTTGGCATAACTCAGATTAATTACAGTGCGTACCATCAAGAATCTTAAGGAGCTTTGGAGAGATTTTACCAGACCCTCAAAATATGATAAGGACTTATTGCTTTGAGACTGAGAAAGATTGGGATGAAGGCATTCATTTGTTGTTGGTTGTTGTAAGAGAATAAATTCAAGAGTCCCTCGGTTTTAGTTAATTTGATATTGTCTTTTGCCATTCTATTCGTGGACCTTTAAAGCACTTGAAGGAGCATTGGCTCAATGATAAGTCTGAAATGAGTTTGTCAGAGTATGTCTCATCATTTTGGGCAAGGCTTTCAAAAGCTAGGAATAATTTGAGGGAATCCCAGGACAAAATGAAAATACATTATGATAAAAAGTCTCAAGAGAGGAATTTTAGTCCTGGTGAAAAGTTTTTATTGTTTTTACCCATTCCTGGTCCACCATTTAACAAACATAAAGAATTATTTAACCATTGAAAAAGAAATTCTTACTCTATTGTTAGTTTGAAGTGTACTTAGGTACTACTTTGTTTTCTATTCAAGTGTACACTGATCACAATCCACTGACCTTTCATTATAAAATGAAAAACAAAAACAAACGTCTCATGCGTTGGATCTTGTCTTTGCAAGAATTTGATTAAAGGCAGAGACAATGTTATTGCTGATACATTGTCTTGGGTTGGTTGAGTGTGATCAGTCCTGGTTGCAAACGTGATGTTTCATTTTGTAAACATTTTATCATAATTATCATGTATGATGTTTATCGTTATGTAATGTACTTAGCAGTTTTTGTACTTATAACCAAAGAAAGTCCTCATTATATATAAACTTTCTTTCTCCGAAGGGGGAGAATGTTATATGGCAGAATATTTTGTTGTTCAATAGTCACTGTTTTACACTGTTATATGGTTAAGTTCAGTTGGACAAATGATTGACACATGTTTATAAACATTTACGTACCCAAGCAGGAAGTGCTGAAATAGATAAGGGAATTTTCATGATCAATCTATAACGATCTAGCGTTTCGCTAATTTGCACACTTTAAGGCAAGCTTTCATTTCAACATTTCTGCCTGTGACTGACTCTCTTGGACCTGACAACATTTGACAACAGTAGCTACTGGGTGAATATATTTTGTGATCACTGACTTTTGCTTATATTTCTGTATTTAGATATTATTTGGATGACAGAAGGCCATGAGAAAAAGATAATGTCACTGGCTAGAGCGGGAACTAGGCAACCCTCAACACAGGGAGAAAATGCTATTATGGTCGTACCAAGAAAACCATGTCACATCATAGAACATCGTCAATATTCTGTATGACCCCCGCGCGCATTCAAAACAGCCTGACATCAACGTTGCATTCCATTAATTAAAGTCGGAAAATTGTTCTGATGAATATTGGTCCATTCCTGGATAAGTGCATTTTCAACCTCATTGAAAATCTGTGGGAGGTCTTTGATGATGGGAAATCCGAACCTGGAATTGGTCCCAGACGTGTTTTATCGGATTCAAATCCGGGGACACTGCTGGCCAGGGAATTCTTGTGATTGTTTCCTGTTGCAAGTACTCATCGACAAAACGTGCCCGGTAAGGTCGAGCATTGTCGTCCATCAGAGGAAAATGTGAACCCATGGCGCCTGCAAATGGTCTGACAATTGGATCGAGGATAGTGTCCCTGTAACGCTAACCGGTCATGATGTCCCTGAGAACCATCAAGTCTGTGCGACCCCCCATGACAGATACTAGCCCATACCATAAAGAAACCGCTGCCAAACCTGTCATGGTGAAGTACTGTAAAATTAGCAAAACGTTCTACCTGTTGACGCCAAACACATCTCCTGCCATTATGAAATTTAAGGCAAAACAGAGATTCGTCTGTGAACAAGATGTTATGCCAGTGACGTCTTTGATATTGAACGTGATCCTGACACCACTGTCTTCTAGCTTGTCTGTGTTTTGGTAGGAGATGTGGCCATACAGCTGGCCGATGTGCATGACGAACAATTCCGTGTAAACGATCACAAACTGTTTAGGGTGTGACATTGACCTCTGTGGCTTGCTGAAAAGCTCTAATAAGCCTGACAGCATCAAGGGATTGATTACGACGCGTTAAAACAGCGATATATCGGTCATGTCGCGTCTTCTTGCCTGGTATTTAGCCCACAACGGGAAAATACACTCTGTGACACACCAATTGTGTTCTTACCTTTAAATAATTTCGAACTGAAGCTTGAGTTGGGTTTTTTTTACCTGTAGGGAAATCTAAAAACAAATTTCTTTGCAAAGCTTTTGATTGGATGATTGAGATGTGACGTATTTCCTTATCGAAGTTGTCGTGGCAAATGTGACGTGGGAACTGGAAAAACTGTATAGAAATTATTTAGCGGTTTGTCATTGGTTTGGTGAGATTTCTTACGGAAATCTCATCAAACCAATTGCAAACTGTAATAAATCTCATTAAACCAATAACAAACCGCTAAATAATTTCTATACATATTTTCTAGTCGGGTGTACTATCAACTAAAGTGATCTCTAAACTATGATCGAACCTGATGATAAATAATATAATTGATCACAAAGTTTCTTTGTTCTATTTTCGATCATTGATAGTTCGTTGGTGTATTCTGTCTCATCCAAACCTTTCCAAAACCGAATATTTTGTCTGGTATCAATCGAGTCCAGTTAGGACAAATTTAACTGAATTAGAATCTAATTAAGATACTAAGGGTGCCATTGGATGCGTTGTGTTCTTCAAAAGCATAGGATGGTCACAGATTTGGTAGTTTAATTCTTTAATTTCAAAAATAAACAAATTATAGTTAATGGTTAAACTTACCTTGCAGGCTTCGCACGTGTTGACGCCATAATGAAAACCGGCTGCTTTTTCCTCGCAAATCCGACACGGCAGAAGTAGAACATCGGAAGAGTTGCGTGGACAGCTCCTGTTGTTACTAGACGCCTGCTTACTCATCTTTGCAGCTGGAAAATACAATACACAGGACCTTTAACTTAAAGTAGGGCTTGGATGTGGGGTGGAGTGGGGATGTGATGTTTGGCAAATTAACACTGAAAACATGTATACAAATTATTCAGCGGTTTTCTATTGGAAAACCGCTGATTAGTTTATATACATTGTTTCTAGAGTAGTTTAGTTAACCAAATTGAATACAACAACGACTGTTAACTGTGCACCTTCTTAAGAGTTGAGTGAGTTCATGGTACGCGCCACTTTATACAATATTACAGATACTCACCACAAACATATTATAGAAAAATAAAAATAAATTTAAAATGTGCATGTTACCAAGATTTTGTTAATTGTAAAGTTTTTACGATTCTTGCAATCATGTAGGAGCTCTTTTCAACACATTGTCACGGGATAGGTCTTTTCATAACAAAAGGTAGCCACAGTTTTAATCACTTGTTTGAGAGGCATTTTAGAAGTTGTAAGTACTGAATGTGACAAACTTTATGGATAATCAACTTCTTTATTGCACTGTAGCGACGTTTCGGTGTAGATTCTTATACCATTTTCAAGCTGGGGGTATAGTTGTTGTACAGCAGTATAATTTTATTGTAAACCACTTATGTCCTACATATATACTGCTGTACAACAACCATACCCCAGCTTGAAAACGGTATAAG
>JAULCD010037079.1:0-12450 GCA_032361085.1 Calliostoma canaliculatum | reverse complement strand
AAAGTGAGATATATATCTCTCACTTTAATTATAAGGGAAGTAATATATATATATATATATACATGGTGTTTAAGACAAAGGTGTTTAAGACAACGAATAAAGATAACAGGAAACATTTATTTTCTTATATGAACCTTCTCATAATTAAACATGACATCACACGTTTACATTTCTTAGTACGTAGACTTGACATAAAGTGTGAACACTTACTACAACTGGTATGCAAGTATGATTTACACTAGACTATCAGATTAGCTACATGTAGTGTCATTGATAATTCTTACGACCCACAAACATGAGTGTACATTCGGTTAGGCAGCAGCCCCTGACACCACTAGAGGCGTGTTGTTGACAAGTATTATAACAACATTGAGAATATTGTTTATCATATAAACCAGGGGTCGGGGGTTAAAGTTCGGAGGGGTACAAGGTCATGGTCAAGGTCAAGGTCAAGTTTACGCGGAGTTAAAAAACACAGACTACTATCTGTCATGTAGAGCTGCGACTATTTTTTTATTATTAAATGTTGTTGTTTTTTGTTTCTTTTTTTCTTCTTTTCTTGTTTTCAATTTACATGGTTCAATGGGATCTGTTCTGACAGTGTTTCTCTGGAATTGATATTTTTATGAACCTTTTCTAAAATGTATCTTGGCATTACATGTTTTTCGCTTCAGTTTAAAGTCTATGTGCATGCAAGATGGAACTAAAAAAGACTACACAATCAATTAACGCCGTAGTTAGTTTTATTGACAGCGAATCAAATCTGTGGTCTCATCAGGCGGTTTATGTTCCATCTGGTACAAGAAGAGACCCAATCAAACTAAAGGCGATGACAATACTAACAAAAACCTCTTACCTAATTCCTTTGATGTTCCAAGTACATGCTCTTACCAGCCTCCGTGTCTCATAGTAGATAACAGTTCCACACGGAAATCAGTAGATTTGGTGTGTGGACTAGTTGGCTGAGTGCCAGTCGTGCGTTTTAGTAGGGTATATTTTCAGATGGTGGTTCTTTATTCACGTGAGCCAGCTGAAATGTGACTTGAAGCTGAACAATGTAAATCATGAGTTATAAATGTTAACAATGTCCAAAAACAGAAACGTAACCCTTAAAATGCTGAGCACAACATTTGTTTATTTTAGGTTATCAAATTCCAACTAAACAGGCTGTTGAAACGCTATCCTGTGATAATTTGTTTAAAAGAGCTCCAACAGGAGCTCTATTAAACTAATCACCAGGTTTTCAACAGCACAAGGAGGTCACAATTTTAAGACTGCTTGAAACAAAAATCAGCTCAGCACTTTCAAGGTTAATATGCCGAACAAAACAGGAGTAGCAACGACAAAAGCTGCCAATGAAAAAGCAAAATGAACATGCCTGCAATTGAACGAGCACAAACATTTATTTTTTATTAATAATATTAAGCCCAAATAAATGCAAGCACTCCTTCCTATTAGAGGCCTATATTTAGAACATATTAATAATAATATTCAAGATAAATACAATAGTGTGTCTGTCCTTTGATGTATAGCCCAAGTAAAGTATTGACAACTTATGACATAATAAGCAGTATATTCAAAGAGACATTCTCCTGTGTGGGAGAGTTATGGCAATCCCAAAGCATTAATTGATTTTGTGTCTCTCCACGTACATAACGGATCCATGCATTCAGCCTTTATATCTGCATTGCCTTTGTATTCTATAGAATCGGTCTCGACAGGGAGGAGACTTGCGTTCTGGCCCCGGTTTCACAAAGATGTCATAACTTTACGACGTCTTAAACCATGTCACTGGGTTAATTGATTTGGTGTACAAATCCAAAAAATCGTTGTAAACTATGCACTTTTTAAAGAAAAACTTGTTTTTCGTTGGAAAGTGCAAAGTTAATAACGATTTTTTTGCATTTGTACAAATTTATTAATCAAGTGCATGATTTACGACGTCGTAAAGTTACGACGCTTTCGTGAAACGGGACCCAGGTCTTACATGTTGCATCTGAGAAGAGTGAATACTGCTTTTTTTAAACTAATTAGTTGGCTGAATACTTTAAAAGATTGGATAATTTCATTTGGCAACACATATTTTTTATTTAACAAAAGTATTCTTTGATGCAACCAGAATATATCAATTTTCTTTTTACGAGCATATTAAAAACGCCGCCACGATATTTACAATTTAGAGCTGTAATCTTTTCGAAGGTAAACAATTGGCACGTTGCACTTTATAACGTTGTTTTCTTTCGTATCAAAACAGATTTCAAAGTTAACCCTTACCGTGTGGCTCCCGGAAATATCCGGGTCAGGCTGTTAGCCTGACCCGGATATTTGCGTGAGCCGCATGGACAAACGGGCGCTGGTGTTGAGTAAAGCACTAATTGGGATAGGCGAAACCCTTAAGTATTCCGGGACACGCCACTCAGGATAACTGCTATGCCGCACGGTAATGGTTAATGTAATATAGCACACGTGAAATCTTTCCTCTTCAAACGAGTGTTTGCTAAACTTTTGCGCCATATGCAGTATCTTACAGTACGTAATTGTTTAATTGATCAGAAATTATATCGTTTTTCATAATATAATCAAACTAAACAAGCTTTAAACTGTCAGTATTATAAATGAAATGAACACTTATTATTGATTTACATCATTACAGAGTTGGTGGTGATGGCACGTCGTCTAGTGCATAGCGCGATGATCACAGCAAGGGGAGGTTCAGCAAGATTTGGATTGGTATATGGATGAGTGACCCCCTCTGTTTGCTTAAACTCTGAGAGTAACTGGCGTATTTGTCCTGCCCTATAATAAGACCACGGATTGAAATGTTTTTGTGGTAATCTTCCAGGGCCTAGTGGGCAGCCTAGGTTGTATATTCTCTACGAGGCTGAGATCGACACTGACTGAACATTTAATCTGATGACCAGGGTGTATTATAAAATCTGTCATAGCGTCAATGAGAATTATAAGAAGAACAATAGGCCTAATAAATACATTGGTAGTACTATTACTAGTAAGTATATAAACGTAAATACCCTAGCAGTAAATGCTACAAACGAAATGGGACAAATTCATATACGGTGCCTTATTCTTGAATATGTATAACAGAAGTGCAGATAGATTACAACTGACGTAGCATCAGTAGGTTTATTTCAGTCAAAACAGTCAGACTTTTGTCTCGTGAGCACAACAAGCAAGCTATAATCTCATATCATACTTCTGACGTGTGTTTTTTTATTGACATAAACAATGCATGAACGTCTTCAGCAAGCCTCGCACTGACAGCACATGTCCCGAAACGTAGTGAACTGACGAACAAACTGGAAGTTGAAATCCAAGAAATTCTGAACAATGGCAACTTTTTAAACAAGTGAATTTAAAATGAAAAGAAACGTAGAGTTGAAAATCATTATCTTCACACATGCAAGTGCTTGTTTGTGCGCCTGTATTAAGTTCCAAGATGTTTAATTAGTTCAAAAACATGTTTTGAAGGTAATAGTATTAAAAACAGTGAATCATAATACGACAGTTACTCTTAAACAATGAAACATTAAAACATTGACTTCACAAATGTATCTCAAATGCATGTTATCAATCACTTATTCCAGAAAAAAGTGTTGGTTGTTCTTTATTTCAATGTAATTATAATAATTGTTATTAATTCAATTGTCAATAAATTATTTAGTTAAATACTTTTAATTACTTGACAATTGTTTATAAAAAAATTGCAATATTATTTGGAGTGACGAACATCAAAATAGAACAGCACAGCAGTTATTCAGCATGCACGCCTGGGCACCGATCCTCAAAATGACCTTCGGCTAAGTTGACGATAACTGCTAAACAACATCGGATCACGACTGTCGCAGCGCACAGATTGCTTTGAAACCGGTTCCGCCCGGCAGCGGTTCCAAAATGATTTCTGATCGTCGATAGTCGTACGTCTGTGATAAGAAACAACTTTTAGAGCATTGTTTCAACAATTGCTTACAATCATCTTAAGCATAAGAACGCTTTGAGGTTAGGAGCACAGTCAGATAAATAACTGACAGACTGACGAAGCGCTCTATCCAAGGGGGCACTATCAATTATGTACGATGCAATTACCAAGAATATATCGCATTTGCAAAAGAAACACATTGCAACATTCTATTCCATCGATTTTCTGAAAGGTTTTCTTTTGAAAGTTTGTTGTGTTCAGCATTAAATCCTACTAAACGTGCGCATTGAATCAATGATTGTTTGTACATAATATATCATTAAATGTGTGTGTGTGTGTGTATGTGTATGTGTATGTGTGTGTGTGTGTTATTTTTTTTCAAATAAAATGGTAATGTCGGTTTCAACAACAAAGTGTTTTACAATTATACGCTTGAACACCGAAAGGGACAGTCGTATTTACATAGCTCTGACAAAATGCACACTCTCATATGAATATATTCTCCAGCACATCGTATGTAAATACTAGTATGACTATACACGTAAATATTACACATTTATGTAAAGAAATTACGTTTGGATACTAGATTTTTGTATTTATGAACATTTTTGTTGGTCAAATTCAACAAAATATTATGTACTTTTCACTTTACCGTGCTCACACCCCAAGCTAAGCCGACCCACGGAACAATACCTATTGTCCGGACACACAGAAGGAGCACTCCAGCCCAGATTGCAGAACAATGGATGAGACTGACGGCATTTATAACACACAGCCAAGTGGTGGTCAAGATAGGAATATTTACATTGAAATAAAAAAAAACGACTTGGACAAAAAAGATAGGCATTTTTTGGTTGACAGACTATGCGATATCTACAACCACAACATGAAAAATAGCAATCACATAAGAGAAGCCCTAAATGACTACGCAAAATCTACTGTGACAACTTCCCAGCCGAATCGCTGGTGAGACATCGTAAAACCAATGGCAATACTATAGCTGCCGTCGATAAGTATGCTCTTGACGTTTATAATGTTTATATTGTATCCTTTCAAATAAATTTTGTTAATAATATCAACTATTAAATAAGATTTAAAATGTTTGCAAGTATCCATGTGCTTTTTGAGGGGAGACATCTTGATTTTGTCCCAGTGACGGTTAGAAGTGATACCTTTAATCTTTTTTAAAAACTTTACATTTAAGGGACTATCATTTGAATGGCAGAAAGTTATTTATTTATAATGGATGTTTAGTTTTGATACATCATATTATGCCCATTATAGTGCGGTAGATTAGGTGGCAAATATGGTCGAATCGTTCAAAATGTGAAAAAAAAGTGTGAAAATTTGCACATTGGTAGGTATTTTCATGCTCTTTCATAATCGAGCGGGACACACGTGATCTGACTACTATTGTGGCCGCCATCTTGATTTCCAAAATGGCCGCCAACGAAGCACACATTTCTAATATCTCAGCTCACAGGACACATAAAATCTTGATTTAAGTTGCTAATCCTATGTTTTTATACCCAAGGAATGCAATAAAATTGACTACAACACTCTATTATTAATTCTTGTTTGTCAAAGTTATACATAATCATTATAGGAATGAAATATATAGGGGAAACCACATGTAGTACAATAGATTATGTGGCAAATATGTTTGAATCATCAAATTGTAAAAAAATGTGATAATTTGTACACGTGTAGAATTTGTAAAATGGTGTTTTTTATATAAAAGCGGACACACGTGATCCGACTACAATTGTGGCCGCCATCTTGGTTTCCAAAATGGCCGCCATTGAAACACAAATTTGCCAATATCTCAGCTCACAGGACACATAAAGTCTTGATTTAAGTTGCTAATTCTATGTTTTTATACCTAAGGAATGAAATAGAATTGACTACAATACTCTTATTAAATTTTGTATGTCAAAGTTATACTTACCTTTATCAAAAAAAAATCACATGTTAGCTTCCCATCTATTTAAAGATATGGCCTATAAATGAGAACCACATATTTTGTATTGCTAATTTATTGCTAATTCATTTATTTGTTATCTTAGTAGATGTGATAGTGCTGCTATAACAACAGTTGTTAATGTTTTGAGTGAAGAGTAGGGGGAGTCTGTTAAATCAGAAGTTCTATTTTACTAACCCAATTAGTCAACGTAACCATGCCCAAAAGTGAAAGTTGATAGGTCTTGATAAAGTTACTTCCTTACAAAAACTGTCTCGGGCGCCAGTACTAAACTGGCAATTGTGTGTGATTAGTTAACAGGACAAAGTGAAAAACGTGCTCATCCTAAAAAATATAGGGAAACTGATAAGGAAAGTGGCTATAAACCGTTTACTGCAAACATTTTGGAGTTTTAAAAATTAATTGCTCACCAAATACACCAATATCAAGAGACTTGACAGTGGAGAAGGATTTTAAGTTACCACTAAATCAAACAAAGCTGCACGACATACAAAGTGCAGGAACAAATATGACAACCAGAAGCCCCAGCATGCTCAAAAGCATACGGCTAAAAAGAGACATTTGAACCATGTCTAGTCAAGACTCGACAAAATGGAGTTGGTTCAATGGGCAGGACAAAGAGTTGCCTTTTCTGTGCAAACAGACAAACTTGACCGTCGTGTTTGTGAGTAAACGCATATAGTACAAAAGAGGAGGCTCTTAGAAATACTCTGAGTGTTACATGCATGCCGGTGATGTTAGATGTCATCGGGGTTGCTTGATAGCACTGAATACTCGTAATATCAGGAAAAACAAAGATGATAGCCTTGTATTGACAGAGCTTGTGTCCTACATAGAAGTGTAACACCACAGGCACAAGGACACAGCTCGTTATAATAGGCGATAGTAACAACACTTATTTACAGAGTGACACAAGGTAGGATGAGAGCAGCTTCACAGTCTGACAGCAACAGTGGTGGTCATCTCAGCAGACGTGGTCTTGTTGTCAGGTCTGGTTGTCAGGTCAGGTCTTCTGCCAGGTCTTTCCACACGCTGGCTCACCACGCTGTTGAAGCTATGTCGTGTTCGGAACTACAGGCTGTTTATATAACGGCGTTGTTTCCAACGAGTACATGTTTCCTTTGGACATTTTAGAATAGGTTACTAACAAACGTGTCCACACCAAGTCACGATCTCTCATCTTAGCGCCTGTGTGACTTGCCTTTTGGATTGATGTCTGGTCTTGTAGTAACTCCTTGGTCACGGCTTCTTAGTATTAACATACTAATAAACCTCTCTTACAGGATTGATGGGTTGCTTAGTCGGGACCTTTTGGTCACGACTTTTCAGTCCTACTAATAAACTGTCAATCACTTCATCTTACGTTATTGATGAGCTGCTTAGTCGAAACTTTTTTGGTCACGACTTCTTAGTCGTCAATAGAAAACATATTAATCATAAAACAATACACTTGCGCCCTATAGCAAAATTGTTACAGAAGCTCATTAAGATGAACAGGGTGAAATTTTACCAGTGTTCAAGTTGTCTTATTTAGGAATGCTTTATGAATCCAGCCTTAAGGAGGAAATTTCAGATTTAAAAAAGCCAATACAACCGGACTGAAACATACACTGATAAGTTTAACTCTAAACGAGAGATACAACAGCAAAGTCAGGAAGTGATGCGTGTGTACAGTTTACATCTAGAGGATGCTACTAAGAGTGCTTGCTCCAACGATGATGATAATGATGATGATGATGATGATGATGCCATCCATTTGCAACAAGCTGCACACATATTAAGGAAATAAATTATCACCGAAATATGCTTTTAATGAATTCCTGAAACCTGGATGTGAAAGGGACGCTATTCCTGAAAGTGTTTTTGCTCTTATTAGAATAATCTGAATAAAATAACTGAGTATCCAGCATCAGCAGTAAGCATATCAGAGTAGCCCACACAGGTGTTCCCATCACTGCATTGTCTCAGCTGATTGTGTTTAATTGAAGAAAACTATCTGAAAAACCATAATGATCTATAAAATGATTTGGCTGCCCCATGAAATGAATCCATAGCATTCCCAGTGGGTTTGTTGTCAATATTAGTTACATACAGTGAACACATCCCCCTTCAATGTAGATGGGCAAACACAATAATTTTTGCCACACTGTGCAAGACTGAAATTTCTTGTGTCCTATCATATGATATACACAGTTCACAACTTGATAGCAGCCCTCTATGTCTTGTTTTAGCATGAATTTTCAAACAAAGATATATGTCGACTGGCGTATCTCTTGTATTTAAATGAAATGTTTGATATCCTAATGATTCTTTAGATGTTTGTTTTGCATTGACCACAATAAACTAAGGTAGATACAGGACTACCGATCGTTCTAACAAGAGAAACTACACTTTTGGGAACAGCATCCCTTTGACATCTATGTTTCAGTGATTCTTTAAAGGCATATTAATTTGTGAAAATGTCTTACCTAAATTTTAGTGCAGCATGTGCCAAATGGCATCATCGTCGTTGTTGGAGAAAATTCGCTAAATAGCATCCCATATTGTATAAATTAAATATAAGAATCACTTCCCGACTTTGGTGTTGTCATCGTAAACCCTTCCAAACAACAGACAACATGAAGACTGGTACACTTTCATCATATTCATCTTAGTAAACTTCTTCTATGTAGGACACAATCTTTGCCATTACAAGACTATCGCCTTTGTTCTTTGGATCATCCTTTTCCTTGGCAGGCATTGCATTTCCATATATAGGACTATTCAGTGCTGTCATGTAACTCAAATCATATCCAGCAATTCCGGCGTGCATGGCACCCTGAGTGAGTTTTTCTAACAACCTTCTATATTGTAGTATACAACGAACACGACGACCTGTCTGCACATTGTAGAGTTGTTTTTTTCGTGTAATCTTCATCACAGAAAAGGCAACTCTTTGTCCTGCCCTTTGAAACATCCACACTTTGCCGAGTCTAACTGGACGTGGTTCAAATCTTGTCTCTGATTTAGCTTTCCGCTTTTGAGCATGCTGGAGCTTTTGGTTGTCATATATAAAGGTAACGTCAATCCCTTACGTAGACTACTTGGGTTGGTTGAATGGAACTTCTGATTTAACCGACTCCTCCTACTCTTTACCTTCCTCAAAAGAAAAGAAAATATGGTTATACCAGCACCAGCACATCTATCATGATAACAGAGTTAATAAAATTGAACACTTCATACAATGGTCCTTGCATTATAAGACCCCTGCAACAACTAATTCATGTTTCTGTGCTGGGATTTGATACATTTTCCCATCGTGTCCTGTTAACTAATCACACACACAATTCCCAGTTCTGAATATGACAAACTTTATGGATAATCAACATCTTTATTGCACAGTAGCGACGTTTCGGTATAGATTCTTGTACCGTTTTCAAGCATGTTTGTAGGTGATGTTACAGATCACATTCAATAAGGTCGTTAGCTACTGATTTCATTGCTGTTTTTCGCTTATGGTAAAAATTAATATTTGTGTTTGGTTTGAACCACTCAACCAAAACAAGCCAACTGAAAATACTCAAAGTTTATTCTCGGTAAGGACTGTAGTGTTAGATTTTTCAGAACCATTAATGATAATCAATCTATGCCATCATGTATGAATGGGGAACCTTCTATTTTTATTATCGTGCTATAAAATGTCCGATTGTCAAGTTAGGTCGAGTGTCAAGGTCCAGCGCATTTGCGTGATTTAATCAAATCAATTCTAGTAATTCCTAAACGTAATTATCAAAATCATTAGTGCGGTAATTAGCACTGTTTGGTAAGCTTTCTTCTCGTAACGTTCTTAGCTTTTATTAAAGTGTAAATCATTCATAATCGGTCAGCAAGTTTTCCTGCCCAGCAACACGTTTGACCATCGCCGCCTTTTTACTTTGTAGTGTCGCCAGTACGATCTATGACACTCGACCCACATTAGTGTTTATCAAGCGTTTTAATTGTTCATGAGCTTCCGACGATATGTTTATAGCATAAACAAATAAGTTTCACACTTTATATAGCTGTAGGAACATTGTGAGATCCAGATCGGTGCTAAAATAAGGGACTTACTTGTTTGATTAGTTATGTATTACTGCGCCAGAATGTTTTCACCGCTTTGGCGATAATTTCATGTTAATCCAGTATTGTTAGAGTTGTTTTCAGCATGAAATCATGCTTGTTCAAGTTTAAAATTCTTCATGATGTTAATAGTAATTTATTCTTGTTCGGAATAATGCAATTTTCTCGAGAAATCTATTCCTCCATTTCGGGCCGGCAAGACCAAAAACAGGTCGGCCGACCTGTTTTGAAATGCCGACCTGCCAACCTAAAAACGGGTCGCCGGGTCGTGTTTTATTATTACTGGTCAAATGTAGTCCAAAGTGGTCTTATTGGATTGCTCATTAAAATTCAAGACAACTTTGTCTCCACCGACCTGTCGGAAAATTTATCATTATTGTGCAGTATTTATTTATTTGATGTAAAAGTAGATTTTAATTTAGGTAGAAACAGGTCGGCGAACCCTGCATTTTGATTGGCTGATCAGGTCCCAGCAAGCCTATATAAAGGGAGCAGGTCGCCAGACTTGCCACTTCCCTCGGCGAAATCACTTTTAGTGGAAGCCGAGGTTAAACTATAAACAAACAGACTTGCCACTTGCATTCTGGCTGCCTGTCAACACGCATTGTAAGGGCAGACAACTCTTAAATCCCTTGTCCCTAAATAAAAGCACTGTCAACGCCCATATTAAATGAATACAGTGTTATAATATTTAGATCTAAACACGAATTGATATAACTCATACATAACAAATTTACTTAAGGCCATCATATAGTTAGGAGATAAACCTACTGTGTTGGAAAATCAGAGGCATAATAACGTAATTATACTAGCTCTAAATTTCATTTAAAACCGAACGCGTTAGCGTGAGGTTTTAAATTTAAAATTTAGAGCAAGTATAATTACGTTATACTGCCTCTGATTTTCCAACACAGTAGGTTTATCTCCATTCTACCATGAATAATATATAAAGTATTTTAACAAGAACTCATTCGTTGCGCGTACGTGACGGGGCACAATGCGGTCATGACGTCAGTAACTTGAACGACATTCCACAACAAATGGGAACGCCCATTTTGGAGGGTGTTGGGCAGGGTTCGAAAACTTTTATTACGCCATAAAATGTCCAATAAAAACAAAATAAACTCATAGTTTTTACTCAGTTTCACTAAACTATACAACAGAATCATTTTGGGCACTTAAAAGTTCTAACAAGTTTTTTTTCTTCTTCAAATAGTAAGGCCAACTTGCCACCCGTTGTAAAATAGAACAATCTATACGACCCTTAAACCCCACTGACGTGACAGCTGATCGAAGTCGGGGCAGAACAAAATGGCGTGCGATTTTGGAATTTCCACGTCATTTTGTCAGTGACGTTGTGCTCAAACGATGTTGACGTTTGGGAGTCAGTGTGAAACGCGTTGCGGGCTGTATTTAATATGTTTCTATGATTACGTCCTGCCTTAGTTTCTGTTAAATAAAGACGACCGGGTACAACAATCGCGTTGGGTGACTGATCATCAACACTGGACACCGGGAAAATAAATCTCTGCAAGCAAGTTTTAATCGGTATGTTAAATTCACACATTATATACGTAAATTTTATACTTGTGAAAAGTGTTTTTTGCATTATGTTTATTCATTTTGCAGGAACAAGACCAAGCAGTAAAACATTAAAACTATACAGATATTGTCGGTCATTTTTAATGTTCAACGAAAGTAGTGCACAACCGTAGTTCTCTGTATCTTTGTGCGCAGTAAACAGAGACGGTATAACGAAATTATAGGGTCTCTGATTTGATTAATTAGCCAATCAGAATCGAGCATTCACTACATTCATGGTAGAATTAGGGTTAAAGATATGCAAGTTTAACCCTCTTGACATCTACTGAGTTGTTTGATATCAGTATACTGTGAATCAGTTACATGCCCAAAACCTTCTTGTGAACACCGAGCCTGCAGACACATTCCAGTAGCAATTTCTAAAGTAATGCTACCCCCAGTTAACGTACATTTTGTATAGTAAAGTCAATTGCGTGCAAAACACGACTAAGAATTTCCAGCATGTGCGTAATGGTTCAGTTAAGGACCCCTTAGTAACTCTTTTACAACATGAGGCTAGCGTTGTCATCCACGAATATGTGGCGGGTCGGCAATAGGTAGTGTTCAAAACGGGGCCCCTTAACTGGTTTGAACATGTCTCTGATAAGGTGCTTGCCACTAAAGTGTTAGTACATCGACAGGCATATGTCCTTGTTGTGGGTGTTTGGTCAATTAAAATCGGTAAAAACTTTATTTTGTCCGGTGTTATGAATGTGTAGTATTCATAGAGGTGCAGCTGGGAGGCTGAGTGTGTTTTCGTTGAGTGATTAAATAAGATGGGGTGCTTGGACATGGGCTTGCTCAGGGAGCGTTGATTGGTGTGGATTGATATTTGCAAGTGTTCGGCTTGTGTTGT
>JAULCD010036968.1:0-12453 GCA_032361085.1 Calliostoma canaliculatum | reverse complement strand
CACTCAGACACATTATACTGACTCCGAGCCAACCAGTCCTTACGACAAACCATCGCAAGAGTGCAACTTTTATAACATCTTTCGTTTTGACGAGGCTGGAATCAAACCTCGAAACTACTTCACACTCCATTTTCTGAGCACTACACCACGGAGGCTGGTAAACAAATTACCACAGGATAGGTTTTTAACAGCCTGTATCAGTTGGAATTTCAAAACTAAAATGAGCAAATGTTGTGCTCAGCGCTTCAATGGTAAATAAGACAAAATAGGTTTTTAATTTTTGTCATTATGATAATAAAAAACTTAGGGTCGGCACCTATGCTGTAGGCAAGGTTGGGTAATCGGAACCAAAACATTTTTTTTATTTGGCTCAAGTTGGCTCTTTTAGCTTGTATACATGTTTGTGTTGTTAAACGGTGTATGAACAACAAATAACTTAGTCAATGTAAATAATTAATAGGTTACATTAATTAATCAAACAGTTTACCTAATTTGGTAATAAACATTACTTCTTTTCTGTGGTGAGCAACAATAAGATATTTGTATCCATTGTCATTATGGGTGGCCCTTAGTTGAAGACCTGATATTCTGTTAAGATTTTATTTAGTTCCAATTGGATTGGGTTAGGGGTGCTGGTTGACACTGGTGGGGGATGGCCATATCATTCCTATTTTGGGGGTGATATACCCTCCAGTAGCAGTCGTCCAGAGTAATGTCTTCTCCGCTTAAAATCTTGTCCTAGTTGTTGAAAGGTGGGGAGGGGGCGCAGGATGGAAGATCTCTCAGGAGGTGAGTGGAAGTATTCACTTTAAAAGACACATAGTTGGTTACAATTTATTTTACTTAATTGATTTATACAAACATAACAAGTCAGGTTAGATTGTATCAGCGAGTCGAATGTTTTCAAGCCTTTTGTGGAGGTGCATTTTTTCCCCAAAATATCCTCAAGAATACCCAAGATATATATGCTAAGTATTACAAATTGTAGTGATTTTGACTATTTATTGATTAAATAATACATTTTATCTGTTTTGTCTTGGCATTATTATTTTGTAAAAAAACAACAACAGAGATTTACCTCAACATATAAATTTGGGAGTCTTTTGGACTCACAAATTAGACTTTAAGGGGTACCAGGCTGTAATTTGAGGGTCCCACTCTTACACAGCTTTCTTCAAGTATTTTCAGATTTCTAATACATGTATATATTTTCAAGTACTGTTAAAATGTCCATGGTACCGGTAATTTCAAATGGTGTCAATGTAAGTGTTGACACTCAGACATATTTGTAAACCATCTGTCAAAATAGTGTGCACTGACCCAACACTGACACTGATGTCTCAGCTATTTCATCTGTTGGACAGTCAAACGTCGGTCTCAACTTGAGACTCAAGACCATGCGATGCACAGACTTAATCATTACTTATGGATGTTTTAGACGCCCTGATCGGGCAATACTCTCTCTGCCATGAAGTTCTGCTGCCAACTCCTTAACAGTGGCATAGGAAGGGAAATGTCCCCCAAGTGAAATTTTGACCATGTCTTCATGGATTTCCTTCTTTTGCAAAAACTAGATCACTGCACGGATTTCTTTCTTTACGTTGTGGTAGTATCCTACCCAACTTTACTTTCTAAAGTCTAGGTTGCAATGTGGTTGAAATCCAAGATAAGATCTTCCGGTATACTCGTGTGAGTTGTGGTACTTTTCGGTAACATCGAAAACCCTCATTTTGGGGGGCTTTTAACTTGTTGAATGGTCCTTGTACGTCATCAATTTATGTGTACTCACATAATAATACGGAAAGAACCCGGGTGAAAGATAAAATGTTTTCACCTGAAAATGACTTAGGCACATATGTACATTAACAAGTTATCACTGGAATTTAATCATTTAATAATTTAAACACCAAACAAAGTTTTATTTAAATGACAAAAATATACTGTAGCTACATGAAGTAATCAATTTATCAGGATTTGCCTGGTAATGTTAATCCAAATGCAAAACAACACATACTACTCCTGTTACAGCTTATTATCCTCGCAATAATTTTACTTAAATAATTTGACTTTCAAAAGCAAGTACACTCTTTCATGTAATATTTTACAAATGTTTTATTATTGTTATTCAAAATATGGTTTTTTTAAATTTTAATAACATTTTATTTAATAAAAACATTAGTACATAGTTTCATTTACAATTATTTAGCATTAAATGTAGACACTCGTTTTTGAAGGTGTTTGAAGAACTTATTTAAAGTTACAAGTGACTTTTTTAATGTGTGAAGCAACTGTTAGAAAAATACACTTGCAGTTATTTATTAGAGTGTGTTTGTACGAACACTATACTTTCAACAGAACAATCAAGATAAGTAAATAGTTGTAATACACTTAGTATTGTGACGTATATGGTTTTGAGTACACATTTTGCAACGTCATATAGCAACAGCATCAGCCAACTTCCGCTTAGGCTGAAAACATCTCTTCGGGGGTTGTTTCTTTTTATTTTCACGGTAAGTGGTCTTATGCAGAAGCTTGTTTTGACTTTATGCACATATTTTCTATTTTACTGTAATAAACTGTTGATTATTATTATCATACATGTTGAATCTTTATGTTTAGGCGTCTATAATTGTCTGTTGTCATGAGCATTTGAAAGGAATTTCGTCGTCTGCTTTTGTCGTGATTTGTTTTCCCGAAAGGATTGTCATAGTATCTTATACTATTTTATGAAAGTTGTCGGACTTCATAGACAGATAATCTAATTATCGGGCCAAGCTCATTGAATTTGTGGTTAAATACTCAGACAGGGCTGTTCCTTAACCCTTAAAGTGCTGAGCCCATGTTGTTTTTCTCTATTTCCTTGTAAAAAATTCGTCCAAAATAAGCTGTTAAAAACATGCCCTGGAGCTTTTTAAAAAAACAAATCGCCACAGGACAGGTGGTCTCAGTTTAAAAATCTAGTTATCCCTTTTCTGCACTGTAAGGATTATTATATAATATATTATTACATAACTTAACTCAATTTTTCTGTCACAACTGGACATTTCAACCAGCCGAAAATTTCATAATAACAAGAAAATAAAAAATACATATTTCCGGTCATAACAGAAATTCCTTTAATTTCGCAATGTGATAATGCAATATTTGTTTTCATGAATTACCTTTGATATATATTTTATAGAGTATTTGATAAACTTGCAATTTAAACCTAATTATTTAAAAACTGTTTTTCCTGGAATAGTCAAAACACAATGGGAAAGAAAGTAAAAGAAGACAAGAAAGCTCCACCAGAGGATGTGGTAAGTAAAGCAACAAAAGTTTAAATCATCAGTAGTGTTACTTGTGAAACATCCAAACCTTGACATAAGTTACTAAAAGTTTCGGCCCATAGCTCTTCTGCTTAGTGCACCCTTTTTCCCCAACAATGGTTCAGTTCGAGTTATATATATATAGTCATGTCTTGTTTATCCGGACTTCAGATATGCGAACGTCTCACCTTTCAACTTTCAGACCAAATTTGCTTGAAACAAATTTACAGTGTTTCACAAAATTGATTGAAAGTCCTTGATTCAGATATATCCGGAAATTCATTTTTCCGGATGATTTCAATAAAAACATAGGTGTCCGGATAATTGAAACTTGACTGTACATGAAATTGCACAGACAAATTTGAAACCTGCGCCAGAAAGGCGCAGGTTTCAAATTTGACTGTGCAATTAAAGTTTTTTAGGCGTCAATGGTGCAATGGCACAATCTAAAGGAACCCCTGATGCATGTTTTTTGTGAAATCAGTTTGACACAATCCTTGTGGAGAGCCGACAAGCTGCCACTGTGGTGCTCATGCTCAACAGCCCGGAGGAGGATGTACAGTCAAAAGCATGTGAAGCAATCTACAAGTTTGTGGATAAATGTGAGTGTTCAAATCTTTCATTAAGAGTTAGACTATTTTAGTAGCTCCTTATAAGATCGGGTAGTGGGATAGCGCAGTGGTTTAGCATGCCAGACTTTGGACCAAGAGGACCGGAATTCGAATTCTGCCCAGAGGGCTCGGCATAATTCTTTGTGTTGGAAACTTTTCAACACAGTGAGTACAGATTGCAATGCTGTGTAATACAGTAACACTCTTAGTTCGCAGGTACAAGCCAAACCTTGCAGGATTCACTGCATCACATAACCACATTGGTGATGCAGGCTTTCCTCCTGCCATAAACCCTGCCACCACGATATAACTGAAAAATTGTTGAAAACAGCATTAAACCATAATTCACTCACTCACCCTTATCAGGTCAGTTTAAGGAATAATACCATTTGATTTGATTGACAATTGACTAATATGTATGTATGTTTTTGGCATTATGTTTATACTTAGATAAACTTAAAAGATCAACTATTTCACACTGTATCTAATTCTATCTAACTTTTATTTGTCTTTGTTCTAAGTAAATCTCATTTTCACAGAACTTCTTTTGTCACATTTTACACAAGATACTTTAACGGTTAAGTGTATGTAATGTTTTTGTATTTGGTTTCAACTAATGTACCAAAATCATTGTAAACGGTGCTCTTTCTAAAGAAAAACTTGTTTTTCTTTGGAAAGTGCACCGTTAACAATGATTATCGCATTTGTAAACTGATCCTATGGGCCCAGTGTATAAAACGAGGGAATATTTACAATGTAGGTGAGGAGAACAAGAAGACACTGCTGGACCTAGACGCAGTTGATCCATTGCTTCGACTCGTGATGGGAGAAGACAGAACTGTGCGGAGGAATGCCTGTATGGCATTAGGTGTCATGTGTGCACATCGTGAGTCAAGTCTTTGTAAATCAACAATAAAACTGATTATAAAGATTATAAAATTTATATACTGTTTTAATACAGACAATTAACATTTTGTTTACAATTATCAAATAGTACCATAGTCAAAAGATGACATTTGTCATACAAGGCAAAAACACTATGTAACAAGCTAGTAAATAAAACAGAAGTACGTGTTTTGTGTTGCAGCTGATGTTAGGAAAGTATTGAGGAAGAGAGAAGAGGCAATTCCTGCATTTGTCAATCTGTTACAACCAGAAGGTGAGAAAAATTCTCTGTTGTAATGTTTATAATTACCATGAAATTTGTTGGTTAGTGTTCAGCACCACTTCAGCACCACTTCAGCAAAATTTCAGTTATTTGCAACTACCATGAAATTTGCAATGTGGATCTATCAAATTTGTTAAGAAGATGATTGAAAATATTTATTCTATATACTCTCTGGATGTTGTATTTGAATTTATAAGGTAGGGCTCTCCTAAAAAACTGAAATATGACAACAGGGTAGATGTTTCTGTTTCTTGTTAGATGTAACATGAACTAGACTAACGCTAAACCCATTGGTTTAGTTAACAAAATTGAAATGCCAAAATTGTTCTAAACTGAACACTTTTCCAAAGAAAAACATGTATATCTTTGGAAAATGCAGTTTATAACACTAGTAGTAATAGTAAATAAAATTGATTGAATTTGCCACAGGTTGTTTTAAAGAATTAAGTTATTTTCTTGTTTTCAGAAGACACAGTTGTACATGAGTTTGCAGCACTGGGCATGTCGTACCTAGCCACAGAGTTCACAAGCAAGGTTTCAATATTTGAAAACAACGGTATTGAGCCGCTCGTCCGCTGTCTTCAGTCAAACGACCCAGATGTGCAGAAAAACGGCATCGAGGCTTTAGCTCAGATGATGCTGGTGGGTGGGGTTTATTTGAAGACATGTATAACTGCTGTTGTTAAAAAATTCTAAGCTATGTCTTTGGTTTTAATGTTTTTAGTGATCAACACTATATTTGTCCATTTCACTGTCCAAATTATTCTGTGGTAACTGTTTTAAAGAGCTCTTTTCAGGAGCTCTTTTAAACAAATTACCACAGAATAGGTTTTTAACAGTACAAGGTGGTCACAGTTTTCAGACAACTAATCCCATTTCACCACTTAAAACATTAAGATTATTGTGATATCAGCAATCATTTGACAAATAAGTTGATGACAAGTTGATGTCTTTTTTTATTTGTTCTATGACTTTGAATCATGTTGTATGTTGAAAATCACTTAACAATCATAATTTCTATTTTTCACATTAGTTTTAAAATAACTTTCTATTTTTGAAGTATGTCACAATGTTTTGATAGCTGCTTGTTGAAGTGCTTCTACAGTATGTATAGTCCTGTACCATGACTGTGGAATATTAACCCTTACCATGCGGCATTGTCCAGCATCTGCTATAGTGAATGGCACATTCTGGACAACTCGATGACTGCACCTTTCTCAATTAGTGTCTCACTGAAACCATGCGCTATCTGGGCATAGTAGACAGATCCAGGTCTATTCGTGAGACACACCGTAAGTGTTAATAGGGCCTTATGGACAGTCTAGTAACTACTATTCCACACTTGTTACTTTATACTGTGTGTACTGTTACAGGACTACCAGACACGAGGAGGTATCCGGGAGTGCGACGGTCTCCAGCCCATGTTGGACCTGCTCAAGTCAGAGTACGCCATCATACAGAAACTAGCCCTGCTGGCTCTCGACCGGGCTTCTCATGATGGTGTGTAACAATACTTTCAAAGGTTTTACAATAGAATGCAAAGTGAATGGGGAAAATTTTTTCATGAATAAGACACAGGAGTTATGTTGAAAACTTTACAATGCGGTTGTAGAACAGAACAAATCCTATAGTACCATAATTTAAAGAAAACTATATCAAAAATGTGAAATGCAGTGTTTCTTTAAATATTCATTTTCATTATTTGGTGTTTTCAAGAACGGACCAATCTGATAGTATCATAAACTAAAAAAACCACAATATTTGAACAATCTAAAATGCATTACAGTGGGATTTGTCTTGTTTAGACAGATTCCATTGTATTTTTGTATTCAATTTCATTACTCTTAATTGCAGGAGAGAATCGAACTGCACTTCGTGAGTTGGAGGCAATCTCTCACCTCATCAACTTCCTGGCTCATCCGGAGTGGAATGACCTGCACGTGATGGCCGTCATGGTGCTGTCCAACCTACTGGAGGACATCGAGAGTCTGGAGGTACACCATGCTACATCTTCCTTTCACAAAGTCATCATAAATTCATGTCACAGGGCTAATTGGTTGGGTTCATTACTAGAAGGGTTAACTTCTATCTCAGTGTTCTCGTAATGAGAGCACTATATTGGAATTTAAGTTTTCTTAGTCTTGTGAAATCTTCATGGAATATAAAAAAGACAAAAGTGAAAGTTAAGGTGTTGTTGTCTCATAAGAGCTTTATGGAATGGGAAGAGCATTACGATGCATGTTAACCCTTAAAGTGCTGAGCACAACATTTGCCCATTTTAGTTTTCAAATTCCTAAAACTGAAACAAGCTGTTGCAAACCTATCCTGTGGTAACTTGTTTAAAAGAGCTCCTTTTATGAGCCCTTTTAAACAAATTATTACCAGATAGGTTTTCAACACAATCATAAGGTGGTCACAGTTTTAAGACAGGCTGAAATCAACTCAGCACTTTAAGGGTTAAAATGTCTCAGCCTGTTAGTACTTCACACAACAGGACCCTTCACTTTCGAACATCATGTACACTCAACCTTTAGTGATCCGTTTGTCTAACCTGTTGAAAACCTATCCTGCAATTGATTCCTCCCTCAAAGAAGTCTATTTAAAAAAAACTAATAACTACAAGATAAAAATAATGCTAACCACATGTAGTTCTCCTTCAAATATTATGTATTCATTATTAGAAATGTTTTGTCCTGCTTGCAGCAAATCAAGGAAACAGGTGGTCTGAAGAAACTGGTGGCCATCATCACAGACCAACCCCCTGCAGAGGATGAAGCTAAGGGGGGCAAAGGGGAAAAGAAGGCTGGGTCACGGGCTGGCAAGAAGAGCGCCAAGGGGGATTGTGAGTACATGCAGTCTTGTGTTCAAGTTAACTTGTATGTCACTTGTTTGAAATTTAGTAACCACACATTGTGAACAAGTTCTTTTGGAAGTGAGAAGTTTGTTATCTAACTGTTGAGGAAATAGATTTAATCTTATGACTGCTGAATAAGGGTTAGACGAACTTAAAACTGTGACCACCTTGTGCTGTTAAAAACCTATCCTGTTGTAATTTGTTTTAAAAAGCTCCCGCAGGAGTTCTTTTAAACAAATTACAACAGAATAAGTTTCCATTAGTTTGGAATTCGAAACTGAAACAGACTTAGCGCACGTGCCTGATGAGGGTTATTTAAGAGATATGTTTCTCTGATTTGAGATTTATACCTTGCCTACATCCACCAACCAGTACTAGTTCTTCTTCTTGTTTGCATGTGCAGCTCCAAAGAAGGGGGGCAGTGAGGAGAAGGATGACCAGCCTCCGGGGGGAGAGTCTATCATCCCCACCCTGCCGGACGTCAAGATGAGCGCAGCTAAGGCCATTGCCAGATCAGCCAGGAGTGGTCAGTAACTCAAACCTAACAGTGATAGGAGCTAACTGTTTTCATCCACTAGTCCTGATAATGATAACATATAGAAAAGTACCCAGAACTTAGAATATTCTACTAGTCCTCAGGATACCTTAACTATTGGGCATTTTGGCTCTGGCCGTAGGACTAGTGCCAATTTCTATCCCTGCCTAATGTAATATAATCAAGACATTGTCTGGAAGTATTGATTTCATGCAGACAAATAGTGAACAAACATGTTTATATATATTTCAAAAGGGGGTGTCTAGACACCCTGGATGCCTCTCTCGATCTGCCAGTGCGAATGACCCCCCTTTTGGTGGAAGTGCCCTAAAATTTTTTAACCCCTTTTTACCCCTAAGGATGTCCTTATCTATCTGCCCATACCAGTCTAATACAACTAATTCATGTACACAGTGATATGCCATGATTTTAATTTTTGTGTTTTTTTTCTCAAGTTTTTTTTTACAAATGTGTGCGCTTTTCAGTCAAAATCGACCATCCCTGAAAAAATTCTAGGGACGCCTTTGAGTCCGACATGACAGATCCAGCTTTATGCTTCATGCCTACTTATTATCGTTTCCTGTTTCACTGTTTAATCATTTGAATAAATCCGGGGCAAAGTGGATAATATAACAAAGATCAAATAGCTTTTTGCACATATCAAAACAAGTATAGTTTCATTCATGTCATGCATCATTGTTTTGGACAATCTCTCCTGTGTGGCACATTCTACCACTTCACCTGTAAATCCTTACTACTATAATTGTAGTGATACTGCTTAGTGCTTACAATTATTGTTGCATTAAAATTCTTTTACAAAAGCAGGCCTAGACATCTTTTTGGAATAATATTCATTTTTCAAAAAATAAATACAAGTTAGTAATTTCTTCTGTTGAGTAAAACAAAATGCAATTGCTCATCCAAATTTACACCAAAATAGGCTGTTGAAAACCTAACCTGTGGTAATTTGATAAAACCTATCCTTTGGTAATTTGTTTGAAAGAGCTCCTAAAGAAGCTGTTTTAACCAAATTACTACAGGATAGATTTTTAAAAGCACAAGGTAGTCACAGTTTGAAGTTAAAAAACAATTTAGCTTTGTAAGAGTTAGTGTGTTTTATTGTCAATGTCATATGTACTTACTTCAACCAACCTGTATGTTGTTGTCTACAGCTGAAAACAGAAAGATCCTGCACGAGCAGGAAGCAGAGAAGATGTTGATCCACCTGCTGTCCCATGACTCGGTCGACGTACAGAGCTGTGCAGCGCAGGCCCTTGCCACCATGTGTGAGAACCTCAGCAGTCGAGACTCCATCAGGGAGTGGGGTCAGTGTGCATATGTACAGTACTTCATTGATGAACATAGAACAATTAATACAAGCATTACACACAGAGATACAGTTAGGCAACAGTTGACAGTGGTGGATTTAGAGCATGGGTGCAGAGATGTCTCCCTTCCTAAGCCCCTACTCTCTTACCTAACTACCAATCATTGAATGAATTTCAAAACAAAATTATGAGTAATTATTGAATAAATAATTGTTAAAATGTGATTCAAAATTGTTAACGTGCTGTATTTAAATTTGTTGAGCTTAAAACGGTAGCCACCTGGTACTTTTGAAAACCTATTCTGTGAAACAATATTTGTTTGTTCAATTTCTAAATTCTATACTAAAGCTATTAAAAATATAAATGTGGTAATTTGTTTAAAAGAGTACTTACAAGAGCTGTTTTAAATAAATTTTCACAGAACAGGCTTTCAACAGCAGAAGCTAGTAGCAGTTTTAGTTTCATTTCAGCTTAATTCATCACTCTAATAGTTAACTCTCTTTTTCATATTCTTAGAAATATCTCGTTACTATTGATTTAATTATGTCCTAGCTGTAGTGTCACATCTATAGTGTTACCTATTCTTACACGCCGTTATCAAGCAAGCGGCGACGTTTTGATGTAGATTCTTACACCGTTATTAAGCATGTGATGTTGCTGAGTGGCGATGTTTTGACGTAGATTCTTACACTGTTATTAAGCAAGCGGTTGGATATCCCTTGCTTGATCATGATGTAAGAATCTACACCGAAATGTCACTACTCAGCAACCAAGAAGTTATAATCCATATATTTACATCTGAAATCATCCCAAATGTCACTCTAACAACCTGTACTGATCTGTTCTGGTTGACACAGAGGGCCTGCCACCACTGGTGAAGCTGCTCAACTCCGACAGCGGAGACGTGAAGGAGGCTGCAACTCTTGCCCTGGCCAACCTGACTACAGCAAACTCAACTAACAGCAAGTAAGCAGGGAACTAGTTGTACCTGGGTGACTGATACCATAACCCTTAAAGCGCAAAGAGCAACATGTGTCTATTTCAGTGCTAAAATTTTATAGGCTGTTAAAAACCTTTCCTGTGGTGATTTATTTGAAAGAGCTCCTATAGGAGCTCTTGCAAACAAATTACCACAGGATAGATTTCCACAGCAGAAGGTGATCCTATTTTAAGTCCTACTAACCCTGATTCAGAACTGTAAGGGTTAACTATGAGCACATATACATAGATTTTATGTTTGCATGTCGGTAAATGTATTGTAAAGCACATGTTCTTATTCACATCTATAAGTTTCTTATTTACCCACATGATAGAAGCTTATATTTAATGAGATTTTGCTGGAATATTGAAAAAACATTTCTTAATAGAAAAATATCTAAAATGAAAAAACTTTTGAAAATAAATTGAGTAAAAAATTCAAACTGAAAAAAACCTTGAGACAATTTGTTAGATCTTTCTTCGAGCAGTGTCTCTATATTTTCAGTGAGTTGATGAACCTGAACGGCATCGACCCGCTGATTCAGATCCTAGCAGATGGACGGGAGGAAGCTGTTGCCAATGCATCCTGCGTCCTCACTAACCTGGCTCAGGAAGAGGTGCTCAGAATGGAGTGTCAGAGTAGAGGGGTTGTCACCTACCTCATAGAACCGCTCAGATCCAGGTAGGTGTGGCATGTGTTGGAGGAGAGCGTGGCGTGAGACGAGGGTGTATGGAGCATGATTTGTAGGATAGAAGCGAGGTGCTTAGATTTGAGTGTCAGAGTAGAGGGGTCGTCCCCTCATAGAACCACTCACGTCCAGGTGGGTGAGGTGTGTTGTGTGGATGTGTTGAGTGTGTGTAAGAGTCACTGAGTGATCACTACCTTATAAAAACTCTCCCTTAGGTGTGTAATTGAAATCTAATTAATTTTAGAATTTCTCATCATGCTTGCAGCATTTTAGAGGTACAGTTTGTCATGTTTCAGCAACACAAATGTCCAGAGTAAGGCAGCACTGGCTACTGCAGCATTTGTCTGTGACGCAGAATCACGAACAGAGGTAAGCATCTTACATGTACTTCCACTGACCCATTGGTTTGGTTTAAAATTAAAATAATGCCCAAACTATAGTAAACTGTACACTTTAAAAAACTAATTTGTTCATCTTTTGAAAGTGCACAGTCTTCAAACATTTTGGCATTTGTAAAACAAGCCCAATGGCCAGGTGTTCACTGCATGATGCTTTCAAGAGTTGTTTCCCTTGCACCAGTCCAGTGAATAATTTGGTGTTGATCTCAAGTATCTGATGCATTCAGTCTCACAGTCCCTGAATCATGACTCCCTTCACAACAGCCCAAACATGCTATAGCCTGCTTTAAAGAAAATCTAGATTTCTCTCAAATCCTACCTGAAAATCTCATTATCTTGGGTTCCTTTCAAAATTGTTTTAGTTTAGTTAATAATTCTAAAAACAATCCAGGACAAAACCTCAGTTTACTCAAGAATTCTGTAAAATAGTTTTAGTTGCTTGAAAGAAATATTTATTCACAAATCCATCATACACTTGCTGTAAGCTTACCTCACGGTAGAACTGAAAAGGAGTGAGTGAGTGAGTGAGTTAGGGTTTAACGCCGTTTTCAACAATTTTTCAGTTATATCGCGGCGGTCAGATT
>JAULCD010036857.1:0-12453 GCA_032361085.1 Calliostoma canaliculatum | reverse complement strand
ACAAGTTTTAAACAATGGTTTTTTCATACCTCTGATATGAGTCATATATTTTGGGGGGAACTCAGCAAAAAATACATTACATATTTTTTTGTTTACGTATTTATTTATTTATCTAAAATATTCTGTTAAGCTTATGGACAGTTACATAATTAAATATGTTTATCATGTGCCAAACTTTTCATATGTTTGAAAGCATGCAGTTTACAAATAGTATGGGCACGGCAAATGCAATTTGTTAAACCAAAATTGATGTAAACTGCGCACTTTCCAAAGAAAAACTTGTTTTTCTTTGGAAAGTGCACAGTTGACATCAATTTTATTATTTATAAACAACCTACTAAGTTATTGTTGTCAGGTTGTAACTATTAATATTGTCTAAACATTATCTCTTGGTCTGTTCTCGTGTGCAGGTGTCGGAAATCCAGGTCCAGGTGGACTCTGCAAGCGGGGTTTCCCAGGAACAACTACAGGTGCTTCTAGAGGATCCTGCTATCATGGAGCAGCTGCGACAGATTGTCAACACCAAAGGCTTCACTGGCATGCACGAGATACACGTGTCTCGCCCTCCTCAAGTGAACCAACCTGTTGCCTCACAAATGGGTAGTCAGCAGTTTGGCAACCAGGCTTCCATGCAAGGTAGTCCTCAACAGCAAGCCCCTCAACCTCAAGGCCCAACGGTATTTAGCAATGATTCTAAAAAGCCGCATGTTCACAAACGCAGCACTCACTCACTTTATTACAGCTTTCTAACACCTAAAACCTCTGTTAACTATGATGAATATAACACTGCACGAAAACCTAGGTTATTCACTGTTTCACTTCGATTTGTTAGCCCTTCTTCCTCAGTACCTGCCACAACAGTCTTCTTTCCATCTGCACCTTCTGAGCCCACACGGCACCCTTCTGAGCATACATCGCACCCTTTTGAGCATACATCACATTCTTCTGAGCACACATCGCACCCTTCTGAGCATCAATCACACCCTTCTGAGCATCAATCACAACCTCCTTCTTCTATTCTGGGCACCGTTTCTTCTGAGTTACCCTCAACAATGAAATATTCAAACTCTGATTTCCCTAACTATGCTTCAGGTGACACGCAAGAAAAGGCCAAGAATTCCGTTGAGAGTGTAAAGCTTCTTGTTCATGAAGTTTCATCCAAGGCTGTCAAAAACTCGCCATTTTTTTCATTTGTTCGTGGTTTTGGTAATAAAAAATATACATCAACAAAAAGCATTGTCGTCGACCATCTCGTACAAGAAAACGATCCCCTTTCTTTTGATACACCTGCTATACCCAAAGGCAGTTTATATTACCATCACAAAGACAAGCAGAAGCAATTATTCCGAGGTAAAATATCAAGACATAGATTGAGGCGAGCAGTTGGCTCAAACCCAAATACAAAGTATGACACAGGTGGCACTGTCAAACAAACAGCGGCAAATATGGTCAAGTCAGCTGTATACGAAAATACAAAGAAAATTATTACAAATTCACTTACACAAACATCTCCATTCAAAGATCCATTAAAAATTGTTTCCAACCAAATCGTGGACTCTCCGGCAGTTAACACCTACACTGAAACTTCAACTGGGAAACAAATAGATTTACTCCTAGGTGTCAAACGGGACAATTTGCTTTCATCTAATCAACCTAACATAAAACCTGATTTGTTACTAAAAACCTCCCAAATAAACAACATACCAACTAATGATCCAATGTTTTTACCACCAAAGTCACCTCAAATTGTGACGCAACAAAACGCAGCGATGTTTGGTGGTCAGGGTACCTCTCCCTACTCAGTCCAGAATATACCCCCCACACCTTCAATTGTCTCCGTACCTCCGGCCAGTCCTGCTAAGCTAAAAGACAAACTATTAGGTGTTAATTTATCAGCTGCTCCTCTTCCTGATACCGTACAGGCACCTTCATCAGTCCCCGTACCCCGAGCCAGATATTATTGGCTAAGAGATAAATTATTGGGTGTAGATTCACCAGGTGCTCCTCTTCCTGATTTTGTACACTTACCTTCAATTATGCCCGTACCTTCAGTCAGTAACGCTAAGCTACAAAAACAAACAGTAAGTGTTAATTCATCAGGTGCCACTCTTCCTAACATTGTACATAATGGCCATGAAGCAAACGGCATTGGGACTGCTACAACACCAAATACACCACCCGTTGTGAAGGATGGTTTGATAACCCGTGCTAACTTTGTTTCAAGTACTCAACCCGGGTTACCTGATACACATCCATCAACAGCAAAGAGCACCACTAAGACTCATGCTAATTTGAAGTCTATTAATTCGGTAAATCCGATAACAGCTAAAAGCATAAACGTTGCCATAAATCCAGATAGGGTATTGCTAGATAAATACTTAAGTGTAAAGTCTGAATCACCAGGTAAGTCGTTGGTTGATTTGCAGACACCTTCAAGTTTCTCACGTTCAAAACCAGATGTTGTAACCTCTTCTACTGCTATTTCGCCATCTTATATCTCCCCAAGTGCCACAATGGGAAATGGAGCTGCTCCTGGTGTAGCTAACATGCAAATCACAACACCAAACACAGACGCAAGGCACAATGATCAGACCACACCATATACTGAATCACAGTTGGCATCTAGTGGTCAAGAAAAACTAAAGAGTAATACAATTGATCCAAATCTGAGCAATTCCCTAGGATCAGAAAATAATCCACGCTTTTCATTTAAGACCTCGCCTGACCTTTTAACAGGAAACACTGTTTATAAATTGTCAGCTCTCGGCAACATTCGGCCAAATGTCCCTGCAATTGCTACTCCATCTAGTGTTGTAAACTATAACACTGTAGCTCACGCGAAGACTACAGGTGTGAATGTTCAAACAACAGCTGCTGCATCTCAAGGTTACAGCTTGAACAGCACACCTGATTCTTCTAAATCCCAGCTCCAGGCAAACTATCAACCCGCCACTGGACCTAAGAATCGACAAACAAATAATCAAGATCGTTATATACACAATAAAGACACAGGAAAAAGCTCACATACTACCCAAAAGTCTCAACGGGGGTACACAACAGCCTCTACAAACTTAGTATCTAAAGAAAGTACTCCATCAACAAGTTATACAGATGCAGCTACTCCTAATAAAATTATAAGTGGTGTGTATACAACAGCTAGCAACACACAATCTGAATCAAGCAGTCAATCAACATATCCTAATAACATAAAACAGGAAACTGCAAGTAATGGTATCAAACAAAGCAATAACGTTGCACTACGTAAAGACCCACTAACTGGAAATGAAAATCTGCATGAAAGCTTTTATTTGGAATCAACAAGTCCTCAATCAATACATAAAGATCCTCTCACTCATCTTGGAAACACTGGCAAGGTCCTAATAGGAGCTTCACCTTCAGAAATTGGACATCAGTATGCCATAAACACGGTTGGCAACTCGGCTGAACAAAGCAACATCATTACACAATACAAAGATCCATTAGTATTAGGTGGTACGAATACCCAAAGCAGTCACTCATCAGTAGCAAACAACCCATCCATACTTTTTCAAGGACCTCTTGGTTCAAGTAATACCATTGGACAAAGCTATAATACACTTCAGCAATCTGGACAGGCTGCAAATGAAGGTAGCCACCTAGTTGGGCAAGGCAGTACTGTTACACGACACCAAGGCCCAGTAGAACAAGGACGTAAAGATGTTCAGACAAGTTACACATTTGTACCAAGTAACCCCTTATTAAACCACCAGGAAGTTGTCAGTTCAGGTAATAACATTGGACAGGGATCTCCAGCAACTCTACATCAGTTCGCTGTAAATAACGGTGGCACTTTATCTGAGCAGATGAATGCTGCTACAGACCATAAAAACACTCTTGTAAAAAGTGAAATTGCAGTCCCTAAATCAAATCCCAATCGTATGTCTATGTCTGCAGGTGCTGGAAATACAGCGAGCGCAAGAAGTAATAGTAATCCTCCAAATTTCCAAGGCCAAGGTCAAACAGGTGTGGTTACAGCAGGTATTTCTTCAAACAATGCATACATAGCAGATGTTGGACAGAACCCTTCTTTTACATTGAACAGCCCTTCTAGTCTTGTATCTCCTGGACAAGTAACAAGTTCAAACACTGCCCTAGGTCAAGCATCGGGGAATATGTCTCCAACTGGAACTAACACTGCCAGCAGTGGACTAATAGTTCTAGCAAATGAGGTCACTACACGGCACACAAGCCCATTGCTTGAAAAACGAACTCAAGGAATACAACTTGATTTTCCCATGAGCGCAGCTTCAAGAAAAGAAAATACTTTAGTCACGCCTGCTGTTTCAGCAAGTGCCATCATGGCTTCTGTACCGGCCGCTGATCACCCTTTGTTATCAGGCATCAATAGCAAGTTACCACCACAACTAGATTCGGCACCTTTTGATAACCAAGGTTATTTTGATACAAGTTTGGCTGACCTAACATCAGGATGGTCTTTGCATTCCTTAAAGAAAAAGCAAACCCCCATGCCCCAGAATAGAGAATATACAGAGTCGTTTACAATCAGCGGGGCTTCTCTTAATATGGCCGCATTAGGCTCCAACACAGCAGATGTATTAAAAACCCTTGATGCATTTCCAAAAACGTTTCAAGGAATCAACAGTGAAGTAACCAGTTTCGATGGCTTTGGAACCTCCTCTCAGCCAAGTTCAAGAGATATTGTTATTACAAGTGGTGGTAGTGTTGATCAATCTCTTACTAATAACTATCAGTCAGGCTTTCCGGGAATTGAATCATTTGGTGGTCAGGGTGGTTTCTCATCTGGAATTGAGCAGCAAGGATCTTTACAATTTAATTCCATGGAATCTGCTCAAAATTACATTCAAGGTATCCAGGAAAATAGCCGCTCTGACGGAGTACAATCATTTGGTGAAACAGTAAGAGATCAGCAAATGCCAAATACTAATTCTGGGCAGTTCAGTTCAATGGAAGCTGCCCAAAATTATATTCAAGGTATCCAGGGAAATAGCCGCTCTGGCGGAGTACAATCATTTGGTGGAACAGTAAGAGATCAGCAAATGCCAAATACTAATTCTGGGCAGTTCAGTTCAATGGAATCTGCCCAAAATTACATTCAAGGTCTTGGTGGAGTACAGTCAATCGATGGGACAATAGCAGACTCACAAATGTCAAATTCTGCAACTAACCAGTTCAATTCAATCGAAGCTGCCCAAAATTACATTCAAGGTCTTGGAGAACCGGAACATTCTTCAGGTGGACTATTTGATTTATCAAATGCAAATTCGTTTGTTCCAAACCAACAATTTCATGGAGAAGCTTCAGGCTATACTTCATATATTCCACCATCGGGTCCGTCTTTAGAAACTATTCAAGAACAATTGGATAGTCCTAAACCGTCAGTATATCCTAGGAGCAAGAAAATATTGTCAGAACAGAATCCAACTGACTTTCCAATGCGCCGAACTGGTTCTTCATACAGTGATCAGCATCACGGCGAGGTATTGCCAATAGATCAACCATTCACAAATGTTGCACCAACAGGACCTGCTCAACCTAGAGGAAGAAGTCCTTCAAGATATTCCTCAAGCTCCAGACAGCAACCAAACCTATCTAATGTAAATAGAGTACAAGCACCAACAATATCTTATCAAAATAAACCTATATTTTCAGAAAACAGACAGAATCGCATTTCTTCACCTTCTAAACCTATGTCTGCTAATGTGGCCCCAATGAGTACTAACTCTCCTAAGCAGGTACCGTCTGGTCAAGTGCGACTATTAGACAGCGCATATAGGTCTTCACTTCGTCCTTCCCACAGACAAAGGCCAAGTGTACAATCAATAGATGCTGCGTTTAGATATCAAAACACTAAAAGCAGGCCTGTTTCACAGACTTCTCCACAATTGAGACAAACAGCGCGAAATTCCAACCCCCAGTCAGTTAATACAGCTTTCAGATATCAAAGCAGACCTGTTCAGCAGAGATCTCAACAACAAACACAAAACAAACAGCCAGTCATAAATACACACAGTAAAACATCAAACAGGTATAGATCGTCAAATGCAAACAGAAACATCCAACTGAGTCATCCAAAGGTTCCAAACAGGCAACCAGTTAACACCGCGAGCAAACGCCAGAACAGGCAACCGGTTAATAGACAACCAAACCCTACAACTAGGAATACACGACCTAATGTTAAGCCTTTAAATTCTGTTAACGTTCAAAACAATCGGCAAAGATTTAATAGACGACAAAATACACAGACAGGGTCAAGGTTAAGAGACGGGTACAGAGGAAGAACTGGGCCTGGCACGGCTAGAACTAAGCCTAGTACGGCTAGAGTCAATGATGTTAACTCTCCAAGACGCTATGGATCTAGAGCTGTCTATGGTTAGGATGTCGTTACTAAAGGTGTTTGTTTTTGGTGGGGCAACACTAATTTCTGCAGTACGTTTACTGAGAGTTGGAAATTTGGGGATTTATAAATACTACGCCTTGATGGGAATATATTTTACAAAATGTCAGAGGTTTTTTTTTCAAATAGTTATAAAATATTATCTGTGAGGATACATTTGCTACTATGTGCAAGTATGATATTAAATTTCGTTATTGTATGCTTCCGAGATATAACATACATTGTGATGAAAGTAGTTTTTAGTTGTCAGCTTGTTTGTTGTTAACTAATTTATAATCGGCTATATGTCATTTTAACACTGGGTCAAGGGGATTGGTTTGCAAATGTTAAAAGGGATATAAAATGTGCACTTTCTGAAGAAGTGCCAAAATCGTTGTAAACTGAGCCTTTTCCAAGAAAAATATATTTTCACAAAGACCAAAACTATTTTGAAGTGTACCCATTCCAAAAGATTTATTTTTTTCAAATGCCAAAAAATGTTGTAAACTATGCACTGTGCACTGTGAATTTTTTATTTAGAAAGTGCACAGTTTACATCAATGTTCACATTTTTATACCATTTCTTTCGAACCTTCACAGTTTACAACTATTTAGACATTTGTAAACCGAACAAGAAAGTCGTTTTTAAAAAACAAAACGCATTACAACGAATTTGGCATGTGCTAACCAAACCCCGAACCTTTGGTTAAACACAGCTTCACAAAATATTTGGCATTTTATTTGTAATCCAAACCTACAAACTTGTTTATATTTTAAAACGCTCACTTTACATAAATGTTAGTATTTTTAAAGCTAACTCAACCGCCCAGTAGGGGAATCATCAGGGAACATGATCCCCCGGGCAGCTACTATTTAGTCATACGGTTTAATTAGCAGATAGTGGCATCTCGTTAACGAGAATATCTTGGTTAACCTTTAAAGTGCTGAACCCAACACTTTAATCTTGCTCCAAGACTGTGGAATGTTTATAGAGCCTTGTGGACAGTCTATAAAATAAGCAAGTCTGGGAGCTAATATAAAAAAGAAATACGGCTTTTTGAAAAAAGTGAAATTAAAAAAAATATATTTCATAGACTAAATTTTGGTCTACCAACACTTGACAATTTCGATTTCCAAACTCCAATCTAACTAGGCTGTTGAAAACCTATCCTGTAATAATTAGTGTAAAAGAGCTCCCAAAGGAGCTCTTTTACACAAATTGTTACAGGAAATGTTTTCAACAGCATAATGTGGTGACAGTTTTGGGTTATACTTCCCCCAGTTCAGCACTGTAAGGGTTAATGTGATTTTTTCGTAATGGTGCCATTTACCGATATACAACCATTCTGCTAACGTTGGAGCCATTATATCATATTCGTACTCGTCGCCCTCATTGTAACGTATCGCATGACTGGCTTCAGTGTATTCTATATCAATGATATCATTATAGTTTGTTATGTAATAAAACAAATCATGTATAAATTTAGTACCAAAACCGAGAGACCTTCTACCCATTAATTATTAATGTGTTAGTGGGTCACCATGACTTTGTTTCCCTCCAGTGATGTCGATAAATGTTTAATTTAAATGTGCCGATACAATCAACACTTGGTCAGTGAGATTGGTTTACAAATGCTAAATCGTTGTAAACTGTGCCTTTCCAAAGAAAAACAAGTTTTTCTTTGGAAAGGGCACAGTTTACAACAATTGTAGCATCGGTCAACCTCAATGATCCCATTGTGTTTGTACTTTTGATTATTTTACGCAGCTATCTCAACACTGTTTATGCATATACAACGCGATCTGTAATTTTTATATGCAATATTTATTCATAGGTTCATAGATTCAGAAATAATTCATGTTATTATATTTAAATAATGAGTTAATATTTCATAACATGAAAACTAATTATCATATATATAATAGGGGCGCAACCGTGCATGTAGGCCACGATACGATAGGTATCTCGCTACTGCTGCTTCGATTCGATACGTATAGCAATACACAAACTCAACAAGTAAAAATTAAAAGCATACACCTTTGGTCCCTTACCTTATTTATTTATTTGAAATTGAGTCAATACGAACAATACTGACATTAAGTTATTGTCTTTCCTATAAGTGGACGCTGAACAAAAAATTACTGTATTTGAAAAGGCAAGGAATTTACTCTATGATTGTATATAGTTATCGTAGCGTATGGATTCACTGGCAGAACTGTATCGTGTATCGTATCGTATGCCATGTATCGCGATGCATCGGTGCACCGGTGTAGTTTTGCACCCTTAATATATATACAAAAAGTACCTACATTAGTATCAATAGATATTTGAGCTTCAATGACTCCCCCACCCCCCCCACCCCCCCAAAAAAAAAATTCATTTTTTTTTTATGACAATAACACTATCTCAAATTTAAACACACAAACCTTTACTGCCAATGCCATTTAATCTTTAAATTCAAATATAATAAAACCGTTTTCCCAAAGTCATAGGGTTAATTATTTCAAAACCGTTTATGCCAATATTACTTGGTTTGGATATATATTGATTCACACAATAACCTTACAGCATCAACAGGATGTCTTCGCCACAGCCATAAGATCAATAACCTTCAATAGCTTGATTCAAATAACCCTGTACAACAATACAAGTTTTACGATCACCAGTGTACGAGTGTTTCTTCCATTTTCCCATTCATAACACAATGGGAAGTTTATCAATATTTAATCAATATCAATATTGTTAGACAGGTGATAGATAATACAGGTAAAATGCACTCAACTTAACCCTACACTGAATTGATTTTAGTAAATTTTAAGTCTCCTTTGGCTGTTGAAAACCTTCTTTGGCTGTTGAAAACCTATCCTGTGGTAATTTTTTTAAAAAGAGCTCCTTTCAGGAGCTCTTTTAAACAAATTACCACAGGATAGGTTTTCAACAGATGGTTTTCAACAGATGTTGGTTAAACGTAAATTTTAAAGGTAAATTCTCATATTAACCCTAAATATGCTGAATTGATTTTAAACTTTAAATGTTTTACCTCTTTTTACCGTTAAGAATTTATTCTGTGGAGTTAATGAACTTTTAAAAAAAATAACCACAGAATAGGTTTTCAACAGTTTTTGGTTAACGTAATCAGGTAAAAATGTTATCATATTAACCCTGAATATGTTGAATTGATTTTAAATGTGTAACCTCTTCTGAGTGTTGAGAACTAAGTTTGTGGAGCTCTGAAACTCTTAAATAAATTACCACAAGGTAGAGTTTCAATAGTTTTGGTTAAACGTTAGACAATGGTATTGACTCAGAGGTATGTTGTAGTCGACATATGTTGCCACTAGCGCTCTAAGGGTTAAGGACTATTGACTTACGCTACAAATACAATGGTATTCTTCATACTGTATTGATTGCGGTAGTGTCACACAATGTAATATGTTTGTGATTGTGTATCACATGTTACAAGCTCTATTCAATTATATTACACAACAACAACAACAACAACAACAACAACAACAACAACAACAACAAAAACAAACACACACTAAAAAAACACAAAAAAACTAACAAAGATAAAACAAAACAAAAAACCCTGATAATGTGCTTGTGAAAATATGAAACAGTTTATTATATATTTTTTGTGTTTTTAGGTCAAGAGTTTCTGAGTTAAATAAAACACACTTTTCTGGATTTTGTTGAGAAATCCAGACACTTGGCGACACTTAAGCCTTCTACATTGCATCATGTCCAACCGAAGCTGTCTTGACAGTCCCGGGTATTTAAATCATTCTCGTGACGTCTTGCAATTCCATTTCTTTCCCAATCTCGCCATCAGTTTTATATTCCCATACACAACCCTGGAGTTGTTCTTTATACCTTACGTAATTAATAGTATTACCAGGTTCTGAAACAAACCTCATCTGTAGTCTAACCATTAACAAGAACTATTGCAACTTTGCAGGTAGACCAATCTAGTGCTGAAGAGATGCCTTTTGCTATTTAGAGAATATTGCGATTTTTTTCTTGGTTTCCATGGAAACAGTTTGGATTTTATCTAAAACAAGGAGTGTATTTCGTTTCCGGAGCAGAACTTAAAAACCATTTAATATTGTTCACCAGCACTTTGCAGGTAGATCAATCAGAGGCTGAAGTGGCGCCTATTGCTATTTAAAAAAAAAATTTTTTTTATTTTTCTCAGTTTCCATGCAAACAGTTTTCATTTTGTCTCAAAAAGGGGTGCATTTTGTTTCCGGAACAGAACTCGAATTTTTGAAAATACTTTTAAACAAAACTTTGCAGCTAGATCAACCAGATGTTTAAGTGGTGCCTTTTGTTATTTGGGGAATTTTGAGATTTTTATTTTTTCTCTCTCTATTTTTGCGTTTCCATGGCAACTTTGCCTGAATTTGGTGTTGGTGCTCTTTTCCGGAGCAGAACATTAAAACAATTTGCTATCTCTTCCCAAATGTGGTACACAGATAGGTCGGGTGGGGAACTTGTGCCGTTTGGTAGGTTTCAATTTCTAAATAAATAATGTTTTACATTTTAATGGCAACACGTTTGATTTTGACCGATACTGATGTTGCTTTTTTTCTGTGATAAGAGTGAGGAACATACAAAGTTAATATCGGCTACAAGTACTGTAATCTAATAATCCAATGTCGGAAGGAAAATTGATTTATTCACACTAACATACTTGAAATAGTCAAAACTAGTTGACATATTCATGACAACTTTTTTCACCACTGCTAGTCATATTGATGACTTTGTCTTCTTGTTTAATTACAGGTGTTACTCGCGATGAATTATTTTGTATTTAAGTAAAATAAAACATTTATTTTATGGAATATTGTTGTTATATATTTTGCATTAGTTAACCTGTCTTAAAGCAGGTTGTTCTTGTTTCATGTAGTACTTTTTCAGCAATTTATTGACAGCAGCAAGTGGTTGATCAAACAATCGAAGACAAACCCAACGTCATCAATAAACAATAAACAATATAATTGAAGACACAATTTTCGTTAAAATATAAACAATACATAAAACAAAATGCTAAGTACATTTAATTTTGCTTATACTTCAGCTAAACCTTTCTGCACTTCTTAATAACCCACAATGTGATTTTTCTACAAAACAAAGCTCTATGCCTCTCCACCCCATTCCCAATGGGGGAAAACAAACAATTATAATGTGTGTGTGTGTGTGTGTTTGTGTGTTGTGTGTGTGTTTTGTGTGTTTGTGTGTGTTGTGTGTTTTGTGTGTGTGTGTGTTGTGTGTGTGTTTTGTGTGTTTGTGTGTGTTTGTTCGTGTGTGTGTGTGTTGTGTGTTTGTGTGTGTGTGTGTTTGTTTGTGTGTGTGATTGTTTGTTTGTGTGTGTCTGTGTGTGTTTGTGTGTGTGTGTGCGTGTTTGTGTGTGTGTTTGTGTGTGTCTATCTGTCTGTCTATGTGTGTGTGTGTGTGTGTGTGTGTGTGTGTGTGTGTGTGTGTGTGTGTGTGTGTATGTTTGTGTGTTGTGTATACAGTTTACAGCTAGTTTTCCAAACTGGTAGTCCAGTACTAAAAAACAGTTTTACTTTGTTACCCTGAAAGTGAAATTTAGAACAGTATAATTATTCTTTTCTGCAACGAAAAACGATCATGTGGTAGGTTGATGGCCACTTGACGTTCTTTATCATCTACTTAATGGCTTTTCTTGGTCATAACTCTAATGTCAAATCCAGCTGCGGGTCTCCCAGTGACGACACAATCGAGGATATCTTGCTTTCTACTTCCGGGTGATATTCACAAAGCCGTCATAACTTTACGACGTCGTAAACTATGTCACTATATTCTAAACCTGTTTTTCTTTGCAAAAGGAAAACTTGCATTTTTACAACGATTTGTGGCATTTGTAAACCTAACCCACTGCCCTGGTGACATGATTTACGACGTTCCACATTTACCCCGAAATTAACCCGGCTTTGTGAAACGGCACCTGAGGTGCTATTCCACAAATCCTTCTTAATGTACAACGTTGTAAATCAGTTCACTGGTTAGACCATTGGGCGAGGTTTACAAGTGC
>JAULCD010036746.1:0-12456 GCA_032361085.1 Calliostoma canaliculatum | reverse complement strand
GGTACCCAGTTTTACTGCTGGGTGAACAGAGGCACATTTCGAACAAAGCCACTTGCCTAGGGTGACACCACAAGCTTATTAACCTGTCTCAGTGTGGGGCAGGGCAAATTCCCTAGATACTCTCAGAAATCCAGCAGGTCCAGCGGGTCACCCATCCGGTAACAAACCAGACCCGACGTTGCTGAACTTCTCCTGATTGTGACCAATCGTGCTATGCACTAGACCACGCGCCACCAAAGAATGGTAGGAGGGTACAAATGTTTTTGATTCCTTGATTTTGAAAGCTTGGACCATACTTTGAGCATCCTACTGGTAAAATCGTCAAGTAACATCCATTCCTGCCTGTATGAGTTAAACCAATTACAGAACACAATTGATACTTCAGCACAACAGACAAGTCTTAATTTTTACAAATTTTATTAGACAATATCGGCATTTTATTATCAATTAATTATACATGCAACAGATTTCTCTGATATGCATTATATATGTAACTTCCATATTTTACATGCACAGACAGCATACAAGACATTATATGTAGCACCAAGACAAAGTTGTAGTCATCAGCTGTTTTTGCTACTTTGCTTGCAGGCCTTCAACATTTATCACAAATCATCAACAAATTCCATTGCATATTGGCCTACATAGCAAACTATTTAAGGGTTTGTAAATTACACATGGAAAGGTGGTGGTTTTGTTCAACAAAATAAACTGAAAGTAGCTCGAATACAACTTTGCTTTGTAGATGTTGCACAACAACTGCTACTATATATACAGGTGCCCAGAAGCTTATGTACAGTGTGCAGTGACCCCAGGCTGTCAGCAGTAGGATGTCTGCTGCACATACACTCGCAGTAAGGCAAACAGGAGTAGGACAGTAGGGTAATCACAGTAAGAATATGCATAGCTTGAATACCAACAAACTGGGCCAATATCATACACCAAAGGTTTCATTGCATTTGATGATGTTTGTTTTCATGACATTAACCACTACAAAAGAACCACGGTGCAGAAAATTATAATGTGACTGTTTAGGCCTACATATCACATTATCCTCTAAATACATGCTAACTTAGATCAGCAACCACTGACATATAATACAGAGATATACATGGATAATCTTCTTCCATCTAGTGAGTATATTCCCGCCACTAAACATCCTGTAGATAGGCAGGTCGTGGCAGGATTGGCTACAGCAAACGGTGGTTCAGTAATGGCACGGCTTAAAACTGTACAAAATAGTTTTCTCACACACATTCTCTCCTCAAACAAGCATTTAAATACACATCCACACACATGTTGTGTGTGTTATGTAATGTATGTTATATATATATATGTGTGTGTGTGTGTGTGTGTGTGTATGTGTGTGTGTGCGTGCCTGCGTGTGTGCGAGCGTACATGCGTGCGTCGTGTGCATGATGAGTGTGTGTGTGTGCATGTGTGTGTGTGTGTTTGTGTGTGTGTGCGAGCGTACATGCGTGCATGTGCATGATGTGTGTGTGTGTGTGTGTGTGTGTGTGTGTGTGGTTATGTATGTCTCAGTAAGGTATATATATAAATAACATAGCCTAGTTATGCTGGGGAGGCACTACCTGTGGCACACTGGGTTTGCAAGTCTCCCAATGTCAAACATCATACCTCACCGGGCACAAACTTGCTCAGCAAAACAGATTTTGACTAAGATTTTGTTGAGTATGACTTGTCTTTGATTTGCCAGGATTCTGATTGTCTGCATGCAATGTTGGTGTTGCTGAGTGGCCCACTAGAGTTGTGCTAGCCCAGAGAGTAGAGTCACACACACAGTCACCCAGTCACTCACACAGTCGCCCAGTCACTCACACAGTCGCCCAGTCACTCACACAGTCACCCAGTCACTCACACAGTCGCCCAGTCACTCACACAGTCACCCAGTCACTCACACGGTCGCCCAGTCACTCACACAGTCGCCTAGTCACTCACACAGTCGCCTATTCACTCACACAGTCGCCTAGTTACTCACTCAGTGCCAGTGAGTAGACAAGTCACACAGTCACTCAGTGCTAGTGAGTAGACAAGTCACACAGTCACTCAGTGCTAGTGAGTAGATAAGTCACATAGTCACTCACACAGTGCTAGTGAGTAGACAAGTCACACAGTCACACAGTGCTAGTGAGTAGACAAGTCACACAGTCACTCACACAGTGCTAGTGAGTAGACGAGTCACAGTCACCCAGTCAGTGCTAGTGAGTAGACAAGTCACACAGTGCTGGTGAGTAGACAAGTCATACAGTCACTCAGTGCTAGTGAGTAGACAAGTCACCCAGTCACACAGTGTTAGTGAGTGGACAAGTCACACAGTCACTCACACAGTGCTAGTGTTTAGACAAGTCACACAGTCACTCACTCAGTGCTAGTGAGTAAACGAGTCACACAGTCACTCAGTGCTAGTGAGTAGACAAGTCACAGTCACTCAGTCACTCACTCAGTGGTAGTGGGTAGACAAGTCACCCAGTGCTAGTGAGTAGACAACTCAGTCACCCAGTCACTCACTCAGTGCTAGTGAGTAGACAAGTCACACAGTCACACAGTGCTAGTGAGTAAACAAGTCACAGTCACCCAGTCACTCACTCAGTGGTAGTGAGTAGACAAGTCACACAGTCACACAGTACTAGCGAGTAGACAAGTCACAGTCACCCAGTCACTCACTCAGTGGTAGTGAGTAGACAAGTCACACAGTCACACAGTGCTAGTGAGTAGACAAGTCACCCAGTCACACAGTGCTAGTGAGTAAACAAGTCACACAGTGCTAGTGAGTAGACAAGTCACACAGTCACACAGTGCTAGTGAGTAAACAAGTCACACAGTCACACAGTGCTAGCGAGTAGACAAGTCACAGTCACCCAGTCACTCACTCAGTGGTAGTGAGTAGACAAGTTACCCAGTCACACAGTGCTAGTGAGTAGACAAGTCACCCAGTCACACAGTGCTAGTGACTAGACAATTCACACAGTCACTAACTCAGTGCTAATGAGTAGACAAGTCACACAGTCACTCACACAGTGCTAGTGAGTAGACAAGTCACACAGTCACTCACACAGTGCTTGTGAGTAGACGAGTCACAGTCACACAGTCACTCACTTAGTGCTCACACAGTACTACTGTTCATTTAGCAGATAACCTCAGGTCATTGTAAGCTGCTGCAATCTAGGATTGCTGTAAAACTAAAGTCTTTGGTCTTTTGGTTGGTCTACACAGAGTATAGTATTATGCTGTTACACACAAGTTTGACTTGAATAAAATAAATAGACAACAGCTAATCAGGACAAAACAAAGAAACTGCAAATTTAACAACAATACTGATCTATGTATCACAGAAACTGTGAACAGTATCAATAAAAACTTCTTCAACACTCTCAACATGTTGTCAGTGATTGAAGCAATTGCCTCCAATTCTTAACAAATAGTTCTATGCTTTTGTTTAGTGGCCCAATAGGTAAAACTGCTTACATTGGAAAAAATGTATAGAAATTATTCAGCTGAATAATTTCTATACATTTTTCTAGTGTTAAGTCTATAGTGCAAGTTTTAACTGACTTGACCAAGTGAGCAACCACTAAAGCATTGTCCAATATTGTGTGCTGGCTATTTTTGGTAGTCCTACCATGCTAGCTAGTGACCAGCTGTACTCCCGACACATCAGGGAGGCAAACTGGTCTTCTATATCAACATTGCAAAAGTCAACAAATCTTATAGCACCGAATCAATGTTCAGCAAGTTAATTAACATCTGGTTAAAACCAGTGGCACTTTGTAACATTGTGTTATTGCATCATAGTCACCATGCAGACTGGCTGCATCAGTCTTGCACAAATGTCCACTGGACACACAAGTCTCTGCACATCATTTGCTTTATGCTGCTAGAAGCACACAATCTGTTTCACATTTTAGTTCATACACCCCTGTATCATCACAATAGCGCAGACCAGAGTGCAATCTGCACACAATATTTTTGTACACTTGCATCACTTTATATCTCTGAAGTCCTTTGATCAGGAATGTATGCATTGTGTGACATCAGACTATTGAAGCGGTTACACTCTGTAACAGAAGGGGTTCCATTGCTTACATTGTTCCCTATATACAGTGCATTATGATTAGCAGGCTTCAGGTTTCCAGTTGAAGAACCTTGAGATGTGGCACTTTTTGTAGAATTTGAACTGGCTACAGATCCTGGTGGGGATATTTTGTTTTGTGGATTGTCCACTTTATTGTAAGGCGGTGGCCCATTCCTTGTGTTGTGCGACAGTAGAGGCTGCATGTGCGGCGGCATGTTCTGGTGGTGGAAGGCCGGCAGGGGTTGAGCGATGACGGGGTGGTACACAGGGTCCGAGGTGTTGCTGCTGCCAGTCAGTCCGGTGACCGCGGTGGTGTTGCTTGGGCCAGTGCTGCTGTGGTGACTGGGCTGACTGTGGGAGCTCTGGTGGGTGCTACTTGAGTGGGCAGAGTGACTCTGGGACAGGCTCCAGTGCGGGTTCTGACCCGTCATCATCTCACCCTTCCATGCTCGGAGACGAGCGTGCATTTCTCTAAAGGATGGGCGTCTGGCAGGTGTCTCATGCCAACACTCTATCATCAAGCCGTATATGCGGGCTGGACAATCTTCCGGGCAGGCTAAAATCTGTCTAGATCTGATCATTTCTATCACTTCTTGATTAGAGTAGCCAAAGTATGGTTGTAGGCCATGGCTAAAAATTTCCCACAACACAACTCCAAAAGCCCAGACATCACTGTCAGTGGTGAACTTGCCATACATGATGGACTCTGGGGGCATCCAGCGTACTGGTAGCAGTGACTTGCTCTGAACTCGGTAATAGTCGGAGGAGTACACATCTCGGGACAAGCCAAAATCAGAAATCTTAACGGTGAGGTTTTCTCCAACAAGTATGTTTCGTGCAGCCAAATCTCGATGCACAAAATGGTGACTGGCCAGGTATTCCATACCCGCAGCTACCTGCAGTGACATAAAGAGCATGTCAGGGTATTCTAAAACCCTTATCCCTCCATCATCATCCTTTCCGGCTATATCAGAGTGAGGTGAATGCATGATGAGGTACTCATGTAGGTCACCATGTGTCATATATTCAAACAACATGCACATTGGCTCCTGTTTCATGCACACACCTAACAAACACACAATATTGGGGTGTCTCATTTCAGACATCAGATCAACCTCGCGTCGGAAATCGTTCTGTGTCTTGGGAGTTGAATTTTCTTTTAAAGTTTTGATAGCAACTTTACTGACGGAATTATCTCCACATAACCCAACTAATTCTCCTTTGTAGACTTTCCCAAAGGCTCCTTCACCCAACTCTTGCAGAAACCGGATGTTTCCCATTGGGAATTCTCGAGCTCGCGAATTTGGCTTTGGGTTAAGGGGACTCATTTCCATAGGAACATTTGGTCTGTTTCCAGATTTGCCCTTGCTGTTTTGTTTGCTGCGTGACTGTTGACAGAAGCAGACGAGGGCCAGCAGCAGTGCCAGTGCCAGTGGAACCGTGATGCCGGGCACCAGGATGAACATTAGTTTGTTGCCCTGCTCCTCTCCTCCTCCCGCACCGCTGGCTCCTCCCACTGAAACAACACATCGATGTATGGTCATAGATGTAGCAAACATTACAATTTCACTTTTTTATATTCTTATTTTTATCAACTAAAAAGATGAAAAGAATGAATAAGGTTTATGGATGAAAACGTCTTTATTTAGTTAAGTGTGATGTTTTGGAACTGATTATTAGGGCTGTGTACTGCCCCACATTTTGTATTGCGATATACTGCAATATATTTCTATGTATTGCAATACATATTGCAATATATTGCGAAAGAAAAAAAACTTGGCTTTTGTTTACTGTGTAATATTTTTCATATTTTTATGTCCAAATTTCCTTCTAAATTGGTTGTAGAGAACCTATTCTGTGATAATTTGTTAAAAAGAGCTCTGATAGGAGCTCTTTTAAACAAATTATCACAGTATAGGTTTTCAACAGCACAAGTTAGTTACAGTTTTAAGTCCAACTGAAATTAATTTGGCATTGTAAACAACAAAGGTATTGCAACCTGTTTCAGTTTGTATTGCGGTTTACCAGTATACCGGTAATACCGCGCAGGCCTAATGGTTATTATATCATTTTCAAGCATAAATGTACAGTCGTACAAGGAACAGTTTCGAACTTCACTGAATACAGAAGTTGTCATTCATAAGCCTTATCTAGTTACTTTTCATCCAACTTTGAAATTGCCAATTAGAGAAGTTAAAAAAGATGAAATGTTGAGGAGTACACAAATGATAATAAAAAGCTGACATGTTCCTTACCACACTTGGGGATATCACACAGTTCCTTTGCCACATTGGGGTTGGTAGTGAAACACCAGGGACCACTCTCTTGGTTGTCAGGGTTACGACAATAGTTGCTGGTACCTGCCACAAACACATACAAGGTTTAGTACATAGATATTTCCAAGAGTGGGTGTATTTCATCAGGGATTGCTTCTATTATCAAGTGGTGGGGATATAAGCCCCCTTTTTGGTCAAAATTGAAACCCTCTCCTTTAAAGTTCGGCAGTTGAATTCATGTTGGGTCCCGTTCCTCAAAGCGATTTTAGGTTAAGGTGATCCTAAGTGCTAAATTATAACATTGGCTTACAACTGTTGTAGCGCAGAAATCGCTTTGGAACTGGTGCCTTTTGGCACCAGTTCCAAATCAGTCTCTGCACTACAACAGTCGTAAGCTTATGATAGAAAACAACTCCACATGACATTGTTTCAGAAATCATTTACGATCAACTTAGCCTAAAATCACTTTGAGGAACGGGACCCTGGTGATGCTTATGCAGTTAGTGCTGAAACTAGTCAGAAGTACACTCTTGTACCAGACTGTTAGGAGTTGGTGCTCACCAAGAATGGGGTATCTTGATGACTTGTAGAAGTGCTGATGTGGGGTGTCCGAGTTCCACTTCTGACATGAGTACCCTGACTTTGTGTGTCTCACATTGCCCTCATAGCTGGTGCCTGTCCCATTGTAACAGTTGTGTTCTAGAACAAAGCATTGTCTCTTGTCACCAGTTTCACTCTTACTCACTGGTCTTTGTTAACTAGTGTTGTACTCATGTTAGCTTGTACAATACAACTTTAGCAAATCAAACATTTTTATGTACTGATACAGTCAGGCCTCGTAAATGCGAACGCGAACAGACTCAAGCTCTAACCAATCTTGTTTACTATATAAACACACAAATTGTGTATTCATTAATCCGAGGCTTCCGTCCTCGACTTCGAACATCAACTATCTGCAACGAATTAGCTATATTGTACTTGATTTCACGCCAGTAGTCCGATTGTTGATTCGGCATGGCGGCCAAATTGCCTAACAATAGCGGGATTTATTATCGATAAACTTTATTGGCAATTAACACATTAACAACAACAACAACAACAACAACAACAACAACAACAGTGTGATCAGCTGCATTTGACATTTGTCAATCACAATGGCAAGTCCTGCACCTAAACGTAAGTGCCTTGAAATTACTGCGGCACACAAAAAGAGAAAAGTCCTAAAAGCAGTTTCCAATGTGGGACAAGTGACTATGAATCACATGTCTATTATGATACAAGAGACAGGAATTTGACTTGACCTGTTAGTTTAGACTCATTGCTTTGTAGTCAACGAATCTGGCAATGTAACATATTCTCTGATTGGCTGAAAATGTTTAATTGTATGTTCATAGTATGTTAGTGTTTTGATTTGACTGACAAAACGTGTAGAAAACGTCATCGACAGTACTTTTATCATTAGATATTCTGTATCTAAAAATAAACATTGACGTAGTGACTGACGTAGCTAGCAGGCTACACCTGCCCCTTCAGCCCGCTAGATTCCGTTTTACATGGGCGCAATGATAAACTATTTTCAGTGTTTCGGCGATGACAAAAACTTAGAAATTATGATAAATATGTCTGCCTCATGCAAGGAACTATTAAAACAAACGGTGATTGGTGATTTCTTTACCAAAATGTGAGTTTATTTTGTGAAATTCATCCAAGTTGTAATGTAAAATAAAGTCAGTTATTACATGTGCATATGTATTCGTTCTTTTGTCTCCATCAGTCAATGGAAAGGGAAGTAACTCTCATTTCAGCAAAGCGACCATTTCACTATTCGAATGCTTTTAACGTAAAACGACACTGTTCGCATTTACGAGGTTTGACTGTAATAGCTGAAAAATATGTTGATTCCATTAATACCATCTGGAAATTTAAAACTGGCTTTCAAATAAATAAGGTCAGCTTTCAAATACCAGATGGTACTAGTGGCAATGGTACTACTTATCAAATATGTATGTATGTATGACACTCACTTTTGTTGTAGCCCTCAGCTACATTGATGCCAATTCGTATACAATTATCTCCCTCCGGTGTCCCTGGTCCTGCCAGCTTCTTGCAATCTGGCAATAGGCTGTTCCCTGCAACACACAAACTTATAAGTGAGTTCTATAATTACATGAATCTACAGTAAATAAACTTTTCTCTGCAACACAATACTTATAAGTGGGTTGTACAATCTACAGTAAATAGACTGTTCCCCACAACACACATACACAAATACTTATGTGTGTACTATTATATCCTGGCTGGACCTTTTTGACTGAATATCCAAACTTGAAACTCAGAACACATTGAGGTCTGTTGAAATCTTATTAATCAGCTATAAGTACGTGTATCAGCAGTGGGTTCTGTAACTCATGGCTTTAATCTTCAGATTGTGACTGACATACCTTTAAAATCACCGAAATACCTTTAGAATAATTGAGCTCATTTATTTTTTTAAAAACCCAAAAGATTACCACAGGTCATGTTTTTAAGACCTAGTGAAATCTATTTAGCACTGTAAGGGTTAAATGTTGTAATACTCAGCAGGTAAAACAACCATTGCAGTCACAATGACATATCAACATCTGTCAAAAGTAAACACGTTTCAAGATCTAGTGGGACAATGTATGAAAGACACAAACTGAAAACAGGGACAACTTTATAAGAAACAGTGTATGCCTGTAAATTCTGCCTGTCTTACCAATGAGAGGGTGGGTTTTGGCCAGAATGTACTCTGTTTTGCAGATGGATTCCTCCAGAATTTCACATTCATCCTTGCAGATCTGCCTGGGCCGTGGGTTGTTAACAGTGGTGTCACACAGTGGCAGGGCATGGAAGCACAAGGAGCGGATAGCATACTCCTGGCACTTGGGGGACAAGTAGCTGGACGAACCAATCACAGCAAACCCAGCTGAAACAGCAAGCACCTTGTGTTCTCACAACTCACTCAGCAACAAGGATCACAAGTAAGCATGTCCTCATTTACAAGTAGAATTCATCTTGGATCCTCATCATCAACAAGTGTAGGGATAGACAATTTTTATTTTAAATCTTTAAGAGTATATGCATAGAGAAATAGATTGACTAAAAAGGAAAGTTAGTACCTATGGAGATGCTAACTTGTTATCTTTATGTTTTTTTACTAGTTTGACAAATGTGTTATCAATATGAAAATCCAGCAGCTAATATAGTTGAGTCATCATCTGAACCAAAGTAAATCATTGCAATGTCAAGTAGCCTCACCTATCAGCCGTTCTTCCTTCTGGCTCTGAGTCAGTTTGGAGGTGACGTAGATGCTCATATTGCCCACAAACTTGGAGCAGGTGCTGCCACGGTAGATCTGACAGAATCCAGAACCTTGCTCCTCCTCCTTCTCCTCTCTGTTAACAGATCACCAGCACTCCAGTCAGAAACATCTACTACAATTTTTTTTATCACATCACAAACATCAATCTCACCACAAACATCCATCTCACTACAAACATCCATCTCACCACAACCATCCATCTCACCTCAACCATCCATCTCACTTCAACCATCCATCTCACCTCAACCATCCATCACACACAAACATCCATCTCATCACAAACATCTGTCTCACTACAAACATCCATCTCACCTCAACCATCCATCAAATGACAAAGAATCCATCTTGTGACAAACATACACCATATGACAAACATACACCATATGACAAATATCTATCATTGGAGAAACATTTTTAACTATGAAATGACAAATAAATTCATATAATTTTTAAAATACCACAGTTATATGTGTATTTATTTTCCATTTCTTCTAAGCGTTCCCAGTCTATTCCTCTGCTGGCTCCTCTAGCCTGCTGCCATGTGTACGAGTGTGGCAGATGTGAGCTGTGAGCGTGTTGTAGGAGAGAGATGCAGGTGGTGTTGTAGGGAGAGGTAGGTGGTGTTGTAGGAGAGAGAGGTAGGTGGTTTTGGAGGGAGAGGTATGTGGTGTTGTAGGAAAGAGAGGTAGGTGGTGTTGGAGGTAGAGGTAGATGGTGTTGTAGGGAGAGGTAGGTGTGTTGTAGGAGAGAGAGGTAGGTGGTGTTGGAGGGAGAGGTAGGTGGTGTTGTAGGAGAGAGATGCAGGTGGTGTTGTAGGAGAGAGAGGTAGGTGGTGTTGGAGGTAAAGGTAGATGGTGTTGTAGGAGAGAGAGGTAGGTGGTGTTGTAGGAGAGAGAGGTAGATGGTGTTGTGAGAGAGTGGTAGATGGTGTTGTAGGAGAGAGGTAGGTGGTGTTGTAGGAGAGATGCAGGTGGTGTTGTAGGAGAGAAGGGTAGGTGGTGTTGGAGGGAGAGGTAGGTGGTGTTGTAGGAGAGAGAGGTAGGTGGTGTTTGTAGGAGAGAGAGGTAGGTGGTGTTGTAGGAGAGAGAGGTAGGTGGTGTTGTAGGAGAGAGGTAGATGGTGTTGTAGGAGAGAGAGGTAGGTGGTGTTATAGGAGAGATGCAGGTGGTGTTGTAGGAGGGAGAGGTAGGTGGTGTTGTAGGAGGGAGAGGTAGGTGGTGTTGTAGGAGGAAGAGGTAGGTGGTGTTGTAGGAGAGAGAGGTATGTGGTGGCAAAACATTAACTCCTTTGTAACTATCATGACTCCCGTGTGTAATATCAGCCAACACACCGGGTGTCACCCCTATCTACATCTGAGTGCAGCTGCAGAACTGTGACTGCTGCAGTGCTACCACTCATTAAGCAATGCCCAGCATAAACATTGACTCATCAGCACTGTCCATTTATTTACATTTGGTAATCTACTGCTTAGAAGGAAATGAAATGGACTAATTGAGCACATTAATAACCTATTTGCGTTACATAACGAGCTGAGATTTATTTGGATCCACTCTCACCAAGCTGTGTACTGAAGTAGCAACTGTATCAACATATGAAATATAAACATCCGAGGCTCACAGCCTCAACTAGTTCCGATGGTCTTCATTAGAGTGGGTGGCGTTTCAAAGCCTCTTTGTACTGCCCCTATGGTTTCAATCATCTCCACAGACCTTATTACCGAGAGGTCTGCACCATCCTAACTGGTGCCACCGATATCTGCACACAACGCTTCGCACTCCACACTATTATACTAACATATCTATTTCATCAATTAAGACTACACCAACTATGCCCAACCCAACTATTTATAAACTCTTCTTAAAATAAGAAACAGTGAGATTTAAACATTAAATATTGTTTTGAATAACCTTCTAAAGACTTCAATATGGTGGAACGCAACTGTGAGTTTCATAGCAATTATTATAAACAGATTTATTTCTTCAAGACTGCATGTTGCCTGAAAAGTAAAGGGAGGTAATCTGAGATGGGTAGGATGGACGCAAAGAGAAGATCAGTCAACTTACCGTCCAGGCAGGAACTCTGAGTTGTATTTGCCTTTGAATCTGGGGGAAACAAATACATATAGATAAACTAAGTTGAAAATCATGTCCTTCTTTTTCTCATGCACAAAAACAAATGAAGCAATATTCCAAATATTTACTATCATATCACCTGTGTAACACGAACCTGCAAAAGTTGTCAGGTTAGACGCAAAACAGTAAATTGTGAAATGGCTGTGTACACAAGGCGCTAAAAGACAGCATGTGGACCATCCTTGATTTTAAGTCCACCCTGAACACAAAATATTTTTCTTAAAACTTCAATTTTTTTTTCAAAATATCAAATATAATAATATGATTCCTGTTTGAAACCACTATGGGCATGCTTATATTAACCCTTACAGTGCAGAGTTGTTTTGGACAGTCTATTCTAAGAGTACGTGGTTCCCAGAATTTGTAACATTTTCACAATTAGTGTCTCACTCAACATCCCCGCCAGTCTTACAAGAGCCTTACAAAATTGCTTCAAGTGCTTCATACATGTGTTAAGCAACTAACCTATAATACATTTACTATATATTTTACCTGTATAGTGCTGTATTAATTATTTCTTGTCGATCATTGAGGCTCGTAGTCAACGACTCACCTGCTGTTCACTTATATGTTACTGAGGAGTGAACAGCAAGTAAACAACTTGGGCTCAGA
>JAULCD010036635.1:0-12459 GCA_032361085.1 Calliostoma canaliculatum | reverse complement strand
AAACCCTCTTACACTAATAAAGACCTATTTAGTGGTAATTTGTTTAAAAGAGCTCCTTAAGGAGCTCTTTTAAACAAATTACCACAAAATAGTTTTTCAGCAGGTTGAACTTGAATCAACATTTCATGCTCGCGATATTTAAAGTGTTAAATGTTTTGTTATGTAAAAAAGTAGCCTCTCCAATGTTCAACTATCATTGTTTAGTAATAGAAACAAACTTCTGATTAATATTATGATTATTTGTTAGGTTATTTTTCTTTAATTTATCTAAAACAAATGCGACTAACTTGTGCAGCACAAAATACTCTTTTACACAACTAAATGCTACAAATACGATAGCACTACAGTCCCCTAAAACTTTTGAGGAATGAAATACAGTGTGAAAGGAGATGGAAAAAACTGTCATCATAAGAATTTATAATAAACCCCACTATTAGAATTAACCTTTGGGAGCTGAAAGAATTTTAGTTGGATTTAGAACCTTCAAGCGCCTGTACTGTTAAAAACCTAACCTTTAGTATTTAGTTTTTCTGCAGTTATTAACAAACACTACAACATGTTTTTAACAGCATATTTGTGTTGAAATCTTTTAACTGAAATTTACAAACTGTTTATTTAGTTAAAGTATTTGTGTTTACAATAATTGCATCACATGCACTTTGAGGTAGTTTTTAAATAGAAATTGAAAGCACCTTATTCTGTGAAATACTTATTTTGTGGCAATTTGTTTAAAAGAGCTCCTGCAAGGAGCTCTTTTAAACAAATTACCACAATAATTTTTTAACTTTTAGATTGTTTATTTAAATCGACAATTGATGTTTTAAGTTGATTTAAATTGTTATACTAAGGTTGTGATGTTAAGACGTTGTTACTCCACAAGTTTATACACAGTCACAACAAAATAATATAGAAAAATAAGAATATGCAAAAAATCATAACTCGTTACATTTATGAAAAAATAATTCGGTTTTACAATCAAATCTATAAGGTAAAATGCAAAGATAAATTCAGGTAGACAGTTGTGTGATTAAATCCTTTTTAAAAGATTTATGCATAATAGCTAATGCATTATATTAATTGTAAAAATTCCATACATATAGATCTGACTAATTTTCTAAAAATTATTCTTAAAAAGTAATCTTTAAAAAAATGGAAACCAAGTTGTTAATAAATTTAAGAAAAAGAAATAAGTTTTTAGATTAATATGTGGTGATTTGTTTTGTTAAGATATTAAAAATGGCATTTGTTTGTATATGCGAACTTTTATGTTTATATATGATGATAATACGAGAATGGTACGATGACGATTCGAGCTGATGTTTGATTTGGTGTTGATTACATTTGGTGTACATATCTCTTACGTGATGTATATATTTGTACTTTTCGTGACTCAATTTGTAGTTGTCAATTCTTGATTGGAGGTTGCTGAAAAAAACAAACAAGACATTGTGCCTTACAAGCAGCACTCGTGAGAGTTACCTGCCCTTGTCATTGGCATCTCTTGAGAGTTACCTGCCCCTGTCATAGACTGGATTCTCTTGATTACTTGACTATTAACCCTGTAGTTCTGAATTAGGGTTTGCAGAATGTGACCACCTTGTGCTGTTAAAAACCTACCCTGTGGGAATTGGTTTAAAAGAGCTCCTTTAGGAGCTCTTTTAAACAAATTCCCACAGGATAGGTTTTTACCAGCTTATTTAGGACATTAAGTATGTGTGATAAAATGACAAATATTGGGCTTTCTTTGCTTAGCTTTGCCCCAACCACAGACCTGAATTAAATAAAATTCAAATCTGTGTCTCAACTGTTTATTGAAACAAATTACCACTAGATAAATTTATTAAAAAGCTATTTTTGTTGGAATTTAGATTATTGCAAACCTTGCACATAGTGCTTTAAGGATTGGTCTTATAATAACAGTGAGGCGATTATGAGATGTTAACAGGGGCAGATAACTCCGAGTATTGACATGTAATGATACAAGATCATTACGGCCATATTTTCACCTCAGATGAAGAATTGACAAGCAAATTGTTGAAATCAGGCTAATATCTGTAGCCTGACAAACCCATTTCTTATCAAATCGATAGATGTGATATGCAAGGGGCAGCTATCCATGTATTTGTAAGTTTTATAACATTTGCTGATGTTTGAAAAGTTCATATAAAAGTTATTGTGATAAATAGTTTCATAAATAAGGCTATGAAGCATTTTGTAACAACACGAACAGTACAAGTAAAGGTTGTATGGGGAAAAAAGGTTATATATTTTTCTTTTTTTTTGTAGCATATGTAATATAATGTAGCAATTATACAGCGATATGCAATCATGTTTAACCTTCCTGTTTCCATACTATGAGCCTCTACTGTTGCGACCTACACGTTTATCTTTTGTTCATATCGATTTGTCTTCGTGCACAGAATGTGTACAATTAGGGGAAATATTTCTGTAAACACTTAACCCTTTGAGTGCTATTACTCTATTTTAGTTTATATTTTCTCTAAAACTCTTAATAATTTAAAATGGTTGTTAAAAATTCATCCTTTCGAGCTCTTTTGGATGATTTCAGTTGTTTATTTTTTTTGTTCAAATAGGCATTGAAAATGACAATTTTTCATTATCTATTTTCGGAAATAAATATGTAGTTTATAAGAAAATAATTTATTGGAGCTTGTGTTGTATTACAACAAAACAAGATGGTCACGTCATTAAAATCAATTCAGCTCGCTTAAGGTTCATGACACACTTCTCATTCACACCACCGTTAACCCTGAAAGTGCTGTACTTCAGGTTGTTAAAACATATTCTGTGGTAATTTGTTTAAAATAGCTCCTTTCAGTAGCTCTTTTAAACAAATTACCACAGGATAGGTTTATACGACACAAGGTTGTCAGTCCTACTGGTCTTAATTGAATATAAAGGGTTAAGCATTAGGATTTCCTTAATTCATTTCAGCACTCTGAGGGTTTAAGATATCCAAGTAGAACTTGGGACTGAAAACTTTAGTATATTTATTTATTAGCTTTGGATGACGTAAAACGTAGAAACAAGTGCTTTTTATTGCTTATTTATTTTTTGTTGTCATTGATATCATGCCTGCTGTGTTAAATTGTGAGAATTTTTAAAGCAGAATAATTTATTTTCATTATTACATAGTACATCCTCGATAATCCAAAGTCTGATATGTACATCTAAATACTTACCCAAGACACATTGCTATGAATTTATTTACATTGTACTATAGATAGCCTACACTTGAAAAAATGACAAGTTACAGGTTGTTTAATACTTTAAAAATCATTTCTAGCTAATATAGTTTAGCTTTCTAATGACTTGTAGAAATCTTTTCAATTTTGTTTGCAATGGATTTTCTGTGCAAGGCATTTGATTGGATGGAGATGACATAACATCCTTACCGAAGCAATCATTGTATCCAGGGTATGTATTGGAGTGTAATGGTGATATAGCCTGGATTATCGAGGATGGATAGCACAGTCTTAACCCTTAAGCTGCTGCACATATGCAACTGTGAAGACTGTTGAAAGCATACCAGTGTTAACTGTGTTAGGGTCACTTATTTTAATCTTTTTGACAGAAGTAATTTTGCTTAGTAAACAAACTTTATATTATTGGTATTTTGTTATTGACAGCTGTTTGTGTGCATTTGTGCAAGGTGTATATAGTAAACATATTGAGATGTATGTAGGTGATTTTTGAAGGATTGGCCATATTTATATGTATACACTATGTAAATATTGTTTTTACGTAAATGAGATGGTCAAAACTGATATTTTCATAGAGAGCATTGGAGACAGTGAACCAATACTTGTTGATTTTGAAGAAATTAATATGGCTGTCATTAAAAAAAACTGTTTCAGTCAAGTTTGTGTTTGTTGTTTTGTTCTGTGAATCTGTCTTATTCATATACACTGTCAAGGCCTCCTCAAACAAAACAATTGTAGCAATAGAATAGTTTATAGTTCAAGATTTCTTGGATGTCAACTTCTGGTTTGTTCTTAAGTTCACGACGTTTCGGGGCATATGCTTGCTCCTTCATCAGGTGAATGATACTGTGAGGAGGGTATATATTTACATGTAGGGTTGGTAATGAGCTCACAATGGTTGTGATTACAAGTAAGCAAAGTAGGAAAAGGACAAAAGACAACAAAGACAGGTTTGGTGGTACAGTTAAGTACAAGGATAATGAAAGCATGATATTACAATGAAGTTGACATCCAAGAAATCTTGAACTATGTACCACCACTTCTAAATGTCCCTAAAAGAATTGATCCTGTAGATGATTCATCAGAATCCCACTCCACTAACTAAGGTTTGTGCTTAACACGATGAACACGACCCTCGATTTGCTTGACTCCTTAATGAGTACGTTAGGGTTTAACACTGTTGCATCAGGTAAATCCCTGTGTATAAAGTGAATGCTAACCTTCTAGAGCCTAACAATAGCTTGGGTTGTATACTCCCCATGAAGATGAGATTGAGACTGAGTGAACATTGAATCTGATGACCAGGGTAATAATATAATTTATGCTCTTTGAGCCTCCTAATGCATAGAAATAGCGTGTTACAAATGGACAATTGTTATTGTTATTAGAACGTGTTCATTTTTTATTTTTTTATTACGAGAACACTAAAAGTAACCATTACAATACTAATGGCACAATTCCAGTGTTTGGCTTTTTAAAATGTCCTGTGGTAATTTGTTTAAAAGTCTTCCTCTTGTAGGAGCTCTTTTAAACAAATTGTCACAGGATAGGTTTTCAACAGCACAAGGTGCTTACAGTTTTAAGGGTTAAATTCAAAGTTAAAAAAATACACAAAAGGGAGATAATTCACACACCATTTATTGATGATCTGTGGGGCAGCAGGATACAGCAAAAACAGACGGCTGGGGAGGCCTGTATATGTGGATACAAAATTAGTTCGCACGTAGAGCTCTACGCACAAACAAGGTTACACTCGAATACAGCAGGAACAGGCTGCTTATGTAGTAGAAATAGGTAAAACCTGCGCATAGCAACGCAGTGGTGTTCTTTAAAACAAGAATCTGACAACTCGAGTCACTCTTTATATGTAGTAGTAATTTGCACGTAGCTACGCACAGACATAGTTACGTACAAAGACACTACGATAAAACATTAGGGTAAGCTGGTAACCAGCGCATAGCTACGCAGAAATGTATTGGTTAAAAAGTCAGGTTAACATTCTATATATAGCTATGCAAAGACGCACCAAAGTCAGTAGGATAAAACAGTTTGCTTCAACCCTTTGAGTGCCAGACTGACTTTAGCTGGATTTAAAAGTTCCTTGTGCTGTTGAAAATCTATCCTGTGATAATTTGTTTAAAAGAGCTCCTGTAGGAGCTCTTTTAAACAAATATCACAGGATAGATTTCAACAGCCATTGAGATGAAAGTAGGACATTGAAAAGGACACATTTTGAGCCTGGCACTCAGAGTGTTAAAGTAAGACAGCATTGTGAGTAGCTATGCGCTGTTGCTCTAAGTTCTCTGGGTTCAGTTTACAAATGCCAAAATCATTGTAAACTTTGCACTTTCTAAAGTAAACCTTGTTTATCTTTGGAAACTGCAAAGTTTACAATGATTTTGACATTTGTAACCTAACCAGTTAGCTACGTGACAATTAAGGTTATGACTTTGTTAAACAGCGCCCAGACATAGTATTATAGGACTATGCCATAGCCTTATTACTGTGTACAGTCAGTCAGATAGATGAACGGATAGATAGATGGATAGATAGACAGACAGATAGATAGATATCAAGAAGGATAAGCATTTCCTTGTAACACTCTGTAAATGAAGTCTATCTGTCGAGATACAGGATCTCGGCTCATAGACAGAGATTTAAGGAGGAACACCTATTTGGTAACTGGGTCGATTGAGACATCTTATAATAAATGTTTTAAGTTTCAAATGCCACAAAGAATACTAATTTAAATTATCTACCCCTGTAATAAATAATTACCTACAAAAGTAAAACATTACTTAAAATTCAAAATAAATTATTTTTTATTACTATTGCATGTTTTGGTGGAATATACATTGAAATAATAATTATTAGCATTGGACTAAACGTTTGGTTTACAAATGTTGAATTTGTTGTAAAATGTGCACTTTTTTTTTCTTTAAAAAGTGCACATTTAACAAGGATTTTGGTATTTGTCAATCAAATTTGTAAACAAATATTAAAATTATTGTAAATCATGGAAACTTTTTGGTGAAAGTGCAGTTTATAATTTAGACATTTCTATACAAAATTTGAAAACAATAACAAAAATTATTGTAAACTGAGCACTTTCTAAAGAAAAACAAGTTTTTCTTTGGAAAGTGCAGTTTACAATAATTTTGGTATTTGTAAACCAAACTTCTAGTCCCATTGTAGGTATTGGTGTTGCAATACACACAAAGATTAACCCTTACCGTGCAGTGCACGAAAATATCCGAGTCAGCTACTAGCCTGACCAGGATGATCTCGAGAGCTTCCTGGACAGACACCCGGCAATGCTGAGCAAGAGTAATGTGGATAAGCGAAACCCTTAAAACTTCTGGGAAATGCCACTTATGTTAACTTCTCCAAAACTAGGCCGCACGGTAAGGGTTAACATACATGCAAAAAGCATTACATTCCCTGCTAAATAGAGAAATTATACTCAAATGAAAAAAATATTCACAGGTACTTTATGAAAATATAATGAAGGATGCGTTTGTACATTATGTCACAACCATGTCTATGAAAAAAATTGAACATTCAAAATAATGATGTATAAATCTTTGAGTGGAGGGATTTAATAATGTTATTGCTTCCCACACGGAGAAGCTTTTTAAGGCATGTTATTGTTATTTTTATCAATATTATTTGGATGTCGTTTCATCGACATCAATAGTTAGATTCATTGCCATAGATACCGAGGATTACACCTTCACATACTACACAACACAACAGGTTTTCATAGCATTGAGGTTAATGAATCGAACAAGTTCTATGAACGGATTATCTCCCCTTGATTCAGATCGTTTCTTCTCACCTGTGCTTAATATATCTACATAATATCCCAACAGGTATGGCGCCTTAAACATCTGTTTTAAAAATTTAGAGACAAAAAAACAAAACACATTAATTGCAAGCACTTTATGATGGAGTGCTGACAAAATATATGAAAGAGAAAATATTATGAACAAAATTTACAGACAGCTGGCTCTTGCAAGACAAAGGGCACCTGCCATTTCTATGTACAGAATATATGCACAGATTATTTTATGTCCATCTACTTGCAAGCAAATTCAGATGAGTTGTCTACTTCTAAATTGATTCAGACAAAGTACAAAATCATATAAATTTTCTACTTTTGTAATTTCAGCTCAAATAGTAAATTAACTTTAAAACAATGCTTAAATGTTCTGATATATTTATTATATACCGGTAAGTAAAACAATATTAATCATATAAGTAAAACATACCTCTTGAATGGAAAGATACAGGATTTGAACAGTAAACAGTGTAAAATCAAGTCTGAAACGATGAGCAGAAATAAGCGCTTCCGTGTCTTTGAGATTCCAGCGACGGCTGATTGTCATGACGTCATATCACGTGACTTGACTGTTGCCGGGGTAAGTAGTCGGGGAAGCAAAGTTTTGTTTTGTTTTAATTCGATCGTTTTACAGAAATTTTTACAGACTTTTACAGAAATTTGGAAACTTGCCCTTTCTAAGTGTTGTAAACAATACAAGTAATAATTTTTGAAAATACATTTAAAAATTACAAGGATTCGACAGGCGGGTTTCGAGATAAGTCATGATACACTTATGACTGTGACGTCATAAAGCATAATGACGTCACAATAAAGGATACTTGACAAATCCATGCCGTTTACATTAATAATTCAGAACAAACAAGCTTAGTTTTAGGGTCTGACAAGCGAAATTTTCATAAGAATTGTAATTACACGAAAGCAAGTTTATTAATTTGTTTATTAATATTCTTTTGAAAAGAATTGTACAGGACACTCAACTACTTTCGCGCATCATGTACGAAATGTACATGCGCGAAAGTAAATGGAAGTATAATAAATCGACTGATAGAAGTAGTAAGCGCGCAACTTTCATAAAAAGTGCGTAAAAGCGACTTCCTCTATTGTGGTCTATGGTGTGCATCATAGCCCATGGGAGTGAAACGTAGTGCCATGTACCAAGCTATGTATCTTATAAAATGACCCTCGCTGCTTGCAAAATGATCCTTACATTTAAAATGAATGACAAATTTCAAGCATCTCAAGATCTGTACTAATTAAAAAGACTACATCTAACGCTGGAAACTTCTGATAATATACACAAACGTAAATATTTGTCTATTTTCTAAATTTACTCACAGAGCAAATCTTAATCAGTCAAATGGAGAGAGTAAACACCGCACATCGGACATGACACATGTTGTCAATGTCAAGGCCATAAAGAAGTTGTGTAACTCTTAACTAAACTTCACAATCTCACACCAGAATCGCCAAATTTGAAAAAGATTTTACAGTAGCTTTAATCAGCGATTTTAAACTGTGTTTATTTGTACACTTATCTTATCAATGTTTAAATGTCAAGGTGTATTTTGCCTCTCGATTTTAAATAGAAATAAAGTAGAAGAGATGGAATACATTATTCACGTGATCTTGTTAAATTAGTTCTGACGGCACGCATCATTGTGCAATACTGACTTGTAGTCATTTAACAGAATCTTCCAACAGGCAAGTGATAACGAATAATATCTTTCAGGGCCCCGTTCCTTACAGCGATCTTCGGCTAAGTTGATCGTAAGTGCTAAACTATAACATTGGCTTACGACTGTCGTAGTGCAGAGATAGCGTTGGAACCGGTGCCATTCTCTGCGATACGACAATAGTAAGCCTATGATAAGAAACAACTCCATAGAACATGGTTTCAAAAATCTCTTACGATCAACTAAGCCTAAGATAACTTTGAGGAACGGGACCCTGGAACTGCAGAACTTCAAAGTTCGACAAGAGACAGTAATATAACAATGCCTTCCTGAGTGGATTCATTTAGAACCAGCAGACTCCTATTTTTTCAATATCCATATGGATTATTGTTTTCATTTAGATTAATATCCCATCTAAATGCTATCTCTTGGGCGAAGACATCAATTAACAGCATGAAACCGTTTGAATGTTCAGAAGCGCAAGACACAGCCTGAAGCAACAATGTGAATTGATAGTTCTTCCAAAGTGATAATTTTGAAAGTGAATCAAACGTGTATGGAATATAAAACCTGCCCATTGAACAAACCTGTTGGAAAAAAGCCATATTTTACAGTTTATCGATCTCGTCATTCTGTGAACTTTAGCAAAATGCCTACATAAGAATTGGTTCTTCAAAAGAGGCATACTGATACGTAAACACCGGAAACCTGTGAGATCACGGATGTGTCACATTGAACTAATATTTCTCTGAGTATACCAATATAACAATGTTGTTATAAAATCTGTGTGTATTGGATTCCTCTTAGCTGACTCTACATTGTCGTCAGTTTTGAATAACAGTTCTGTTCTTGCAATTTGAAAACTTCCATGATGACAAACATCACATCGTTTGTATTCTCAGAGGCGTTTGTGGTGTCCACGTGGATAATGACAGTCCTGATGATGCTTGTTTCCCTCTTGTCCATGATGCTGGTCATCCTGCTGTTTCGGTCGACCTTCCTGAAAGATGAACATGGCGCACTCACACTTCCATTGAGGAGTCATTTGATCAACATAACCTTCCAGTCCTTGGTGAGGTCACCCCTGTGGATAGTTTTCCGGCACTGGCCTCAGTTGATATTGCGTTCTTTTCCTTGTTTATCTAGCATTGTGGTGTCAGGCTTCACCTTGACGGTGTCATCCATAAACACGTGTTTCTACGCGACAGCAGTGTACGTGCAGATCGTGCACCCCCTGCACGTGCATGTCTGGTTCAGTCCCGGAAGGAGTAAACTTATGTTTGCTCTTGTGTGGGTAGTTCCGGCTTTATATTGGTGCATACCATTGATAATATTCGCTGCTAACAAAAATGATATGTGGGCAGAACTTAGCCACTGTTTCGCAGATATCATTGACAGACAATTTACGTATTCTTTACTGCCACTCATGTTTGTGTATGTCTTCTACTTGGTGTGGGTAACTACAGCGGTTTTGATGACGTCACGAAAACAAGCTAAACAGATATCACCTGTTGTGAGGACTGAGGGATCTAACTCTGAAGAAGAAACCCGCAAGATGCGCAAGAGGCTATCACGAACCTACTTTCTAGTTTTGCTCAACACTGCATTGCTAGTGATCGCATTCATCACAACGAACGCTTTCATCTTTAGGTGCCGCACTGCAGAATGTTCAAACAAGTTTTCTTATATTTACTTTCTTATCGTCTTTATAGATGGCCTCGTTCTGACTTTAGTGAAGTTCCGGCTGAATCCAGCACAGATACAGGAACTCTGGGGTCAAATGTGGAAATCCTCTCGCTAAGAAAATATAAAGACCAGGGCCCCGTTTCTCGAAGCGATTTTAGGCCATTTTGATCATAAGTTAATTTCATAATAATGTCCTCATGAAGTTGTTTTTTATCATTGGCTTACGACTGTCGTAGCGCAGAAATCGATTTGGAACCGGTGCCGAATGGCACCGGTTCCAAAAGCAATCTCTGCGTTATGACAGTCGTAAGCCAATGTTATATTTAAGCACTTACGATCAACTTAGCCTAAAATCGCTTTAAAAAAACGGGGCCATGGAGTATAACCTGGTGTGACGGGTATGTATATCAGTTTAATAGAAGGTTGGGTTCATACATGCAAAACTTGTGGTACACTATGTACGTTAAAAACTCTAATTAATTCTTCACAAAGCATACAGATTATACTACTTAAGCTTTTTAGCCTGGTTTCAAAAAATCGTTGTGAATATATGACACCCTAAACCATGTCACTGGACCAATGAGTTTGGTTTACAAATGCCTAAGATCGACGTGAACTATACACTTGCAAAACAACCATGTTTTTTTTGCTTTAGTAAACATAACCTGTGGGCCCAGTGGTATGGTTTAGAATGAACAATCGAGATTATCTATGAATACAAACTTCTTTATTGCAACAAGTTGCAATACCCCGATTGTTCACCGTAGAAAATGCGTATTAAGGAAATGATTTAGAATGTCATAAACTTACAAAGACTTAGTGACAAGGGGCCTGTCAAAATTTTATTGGCTCAGTGAAATAACGGTAATACTATTTGGTCGTTCGTAAAACTAATGTAATGGTAAACTGTCGGTAGTACATCGACCTCTCTCTGGCAAGTGGTTTTAAGTTAAAACTACACAAATCATTGTAACCTGTGCACTTTTGAGAGGAAGTTTACGATAACGTACACAGTTTACAACGATATCAGCATTTGCACACTAAACCCACTGGCTTGATCTGTATTACCACGTTTGGGTCATTTCTGTTTGTGCCCCAATTCTCAAAACTATTTTAGGCTAAGTTGATTGTAAATGCTAAAATATGACATCAGCTTACCACTGTCATAACATCACTTTAGAACCGGTGCCATTTGGCACCGGTTTCAAATCGATCTTTGCGCTATGATAAGAAACAAATTCACGGGCCATTGTTTAAAAAAACACTTACGATAAACTTAGCCTAAGATAGCTTTGAGAGACGGCGCCCTGGTGAGGTAATTTTGACTTTTGCACAAACTATTCAGAGCAATGCTGACACACTGGGGCCATTTACATTAATTCTCCATCAGCAATGTACTTTTGTGAACCTGGCGTGACGGCTTACAAGTCCATAGTTGTCATTTAGATCTATACCCAGGAAACATTACAGCAGTGGGCCAGCATTGGGCCAACGCTGTTGTATACATTGGCCCAATGCTGGCTGGCGACGCTGGCCCACTGTTGTTTTGCATATTGGCACAGCATTGACCCAATGCTGGCATTTACATCACAAACGTCATTGTGCCATCAATGTGCCATCAGTGACCCTAAAACACTTTACCCACTGTTCTACCCCAATTTACTCATTAATTAAAGGTTTCCACGCCTCAGCGGACTGACCATAGGCTTTAATTGGAATTACGAGGCAACGAGTTCAAAATTACTTCACCCTGAGAAGAGATCAATCAGTGACTAATAAATTACCGTGCAAAAGAAACAATATCAAGAATAATTCAACTGAATCTCGAAGAAGCAACACAAAGTCAATAAAAAATAGTGCTGTATTTGAAAATTAAAGGTTATGCCCAGTATATATACCTGCAAAATCAGAAAATTGTTGTAAATTTCTGATCAAAGCGGCTAACAAAAAGTTAAGATGGATGTCAAGCTCAGACAAAATGGCGGAATGTAGTATGCAGCAAATAATGTTAAAATTAGGGAAGAACTTTTTC
>JAULCD010036634.1:0-18439 GCA_032361085.1 Calliostoma canaliculatum | reverse complement strand
GGTAATTTGTTTAAAAGAGCTCCTGCAGGAGCTCTTTTAAACAAATTATCACAGGATAGGTTTTCAACAGCATAAGGAGGTCATGGTTTTAAGACTGACTGAAATCAACTCAGCACTTTAAGGGTTAAATCTATATATAAAGGAATAACATGATTTATAGGAAGATAGACACTGCTTGAAGCAGTTCATTGAATCGAGTTAACTCTAAAAATTTAATATTTGTCTATTTCAGTGTGCAAATTCTTAAATAGACTGTTAAAAACTTATCCTGTGGTACTAAATTTAAAAGAGCTCCTAAAGGATATTGCAATAAATTTTCTATATATTTATTCAGCGCATTTAGTAGAAAATCCAGCAGTATTCTGTGATAGAAACAAAGTAGCCATAATTATCCAGCTTCATTGTAACGAAAATTCACCTTACTTAACAGATTAAAGTTTAATGTATTCCTGATGTTGTTTCCTTGAACGAAATCAAAACCAGACATAACAAATCCCTCTTGCAGATCAAGATGGATTTCTATCAACTGCACATTTTCAGCTCAGCTAACTAATGACTTAATGAATTGCCTTCTGGGTGATTAGTTCCTACTCAGTCTGCTAAACAACGGACCCCCCAATGTTCCCGATCCAATATGGCACCTATCCGCTGTGTCTCCAGTCACAGATGGTCGAGCCACGTCTCCACCTTCCCCTGTTTAAATCTAAGACATGGCCACAAATCTCTCATCAATTTTTCTGCTTTTGTCAGCTTCACAATTGCCATGATGGAGTCATTTTCTCCCCAATATAAACAGGTGAAAGGATGCTTTACAAACGATCATAACAAAATGTGAAATTTACGGCCTAATTTCACTGCTATGGCCCATAAAGCGCAGGATAACAATCGAAATGTTCGGCAACAGGTCAGGTGAATGGTCACAGTTCGCTGACCGCGACTCTAAAGAAGAAGCTACCAATGCTATGTCCCCACATCGCTCAACCGCGCGACACGTCCCTCAATGAGCATACTCCCCCTTTTTTGGTCCCTGATCTCCCCTATTCTCTTCCCAATTTTAAGAAATCAAAAATTGCTAACATTAGCACTTAAATGATGACAGCCTACACGAAAACGGGACGTCTGTATTCAGACATCACTACTGTGGGAGGGGAGAGTTTGAAATAGATGAAAAACCCAGAGGAGGGGGAAGGGTTTGAAATTGTCAAAGAACCCCTGGGAGGGAGAGGACCGGGAATCACATGAGGGTTTTAACCTTAAAAGTATCAATCTCAACTTTTACACATTTTAGTATCAAAATTACAACCTAAAAAAACTGTTAAAACCCTATTCTCTGATAATTTGTTTAAAAGAGCTCCTTAAGGAGCTCTTTTAAACAAAATATCAAAGGATAGGTTTTTAACAGTATAAGTGGTTAAAATGTTAACGCTGAGTCAGCATTTAAAGGGTTACAGCTCCTGTCAGTTACAGTGAAGGGCAATGACACCCCTCAGACATGCCCCCACTTTTTACACAGACACTGATGGGGGAATATCCCCCTTCCCCTCGCACATTAACCAAACTCGGAGACTCTTAACCAGACAAGTGCCAACTTGATAATTCAGAGACACAATGATCAAGCAAATCAAAAACCCTCAACAAAGACAAAGAGCTCTTTTTATCCATGCAAATCTAATCCAGGAATATTTTCTTCCAAGAGAACTGGATGCGTGTAAACCCAAAGCCTGGCTTATCTGAGCAGATCAATCCAAGAATAATTCAGTGTCAAATTCTTTGATGTGTGAGAAAAATGTATGGATATTCTTGAGAGGCATTTGGAAGTTAGTGTTCAAATATATGCAAAATAACTATTATGGATATCAACTTCTTTGTATTTTGTACACAATATTTCAGGGCTTTTCCTTGCCCATACTTCAGGTTTTGTACATAAGCCATATATAAACCATGTACTTGTGTATCATTTAATTATATTGTAGTTTGTAGCAAATGTACTCTGCCCCAAGAGGGTGTTTGTGCAATAAAATTTTAAAAGAAGAAGTTGACATCCAAAATAGTCATTCTCATACAATGTATGGAGTATATTCTTACTCTTTCACATAAAGAAGATCCTGCAAAATGTTGTGTTTATACGTTAAAAAAGGTTAATTTTAAAAATTCTCAGGCTTATCCTAAGGCCAAACAAAACAAATGTTGTGGTTCCGATTAGTGCCTCTAAAATTTAGGATCAGTAGAATGAGTAAAAAAAAGGTTCATTTTAAAAATTCTCAGACTTATCCTAATCAGGCCATTCAAACAATTAGTCCAGGACTATTTTTTCGCTACAGGATAAGATCTGTGTAAGTTGCAGCCTGGTTTCCTTCACCTAACGATCGGACAGCTTCGATCGGACAGCTTCGATATTCATACTCATGACTAAGAATTGAACCACTTCTATCGCCGACAATCACGTTCATGGATGAGCGATTTTTATGGATAATTTTATTGAGTATGAAAAGACCTAATGAGCACTGAGTGTTTTTGTAACTGGTCCCAGATTATGCGAGTACGGACGATAAATCAGGCGGATCAATAAACTGAACACCGTGATCCGGTTACTTGATCCACCGATAGTCCCTCGATTAATGAAGCCTCCCTGGATCAATGAAGCCTCCCTCCCATCAGCCGAGACTGTACCTCCCCGAGCAGGTCTGGCTAACTACCTTCTGGGAGAACAGTAATAAGCTCTGGAGACCATTTAGCAAACAATTAGCATCTGGGTCCCATTCCTCAAAGCGATCTTAGCAAAGTTGATTATAAGTGCTAAAATATAATTTCAGCTTTTGACTGTCGTAGCGCAGAGATTGATTTGGAACCGTTGCCATTCATAGCACAGAGATCAATTTGGAACCGGTGCCATTCGGCACCGGTTCCAAATTAATCTCTGCGTTATGACAATCATAAGTTTATAATAATAAACAAATCAACAGGATATTGTTTTAAAAACCGCTTATGATCAACTTAGCCTAAGATAACTTTGAGGAACGGGGCCCTGGAGACTCTTTAGCGAAACAATTAGCATCTGGGCCAGCAGGAGTTGTCAGTTTGTATCTACATGATCCTGTAATATACACTTAACTACACAGTTTATCATCTGTACCTCGCATAAATTAGAGTTAGCTATGCTGATACGACAGGCAAGGACAAAACATAACTCTTGACATTACTTGCATCGGTGGTTTCCACTTATAAATGCAGCACATGCAGCATTGGAGATTTTACTGTTTGTTGGTTGTGGCTGTTGAAAACCTATGTTGAAAACCTATTCTTTTAAAACCTATTCTTTTAAAACCTTTGTTGTGGAGAAATGTTCATGTGTAAACTCGTTTACAAAAATTATCAAAGTATAGATTTTCAAACAACACAAGGTGGTCACAGTTTTTAGGTTCTATAAAATTTAATTAACACTCTACTGGTTAAAACTAAAATGATATCAAGTTCTCTGACTGATATCCAGCACTGTACATGACTAGCACTGTGTGTGGTGGTTGAGACTACTCTTGTACTCAACAATGCAACAGGTCCCCCTCCATTGTCCAATGCTAAACAGAGGTGTAAAGCCAACAAATACACTCACTGTTAACTGGCGGGAGGTCACTACAAATGGATGTTTATTTTTCTTCCAGATGCAGCACTAGTAGAACCAAGCTGAAACCATCTTGGTGAAATCTGGCAGATGTGGAATGGAGAAAATAGGGGAGGGAGCAGGGGGGTTATTATGAACAGTTAGATGACTGGGTCTAGAAGGGGTGGTCAAAGAAGGAGGGGTCAAGAGGAGAGAGTGGGGGTCGTAATGAAAACTGGGGAGGGGTGGTCAAAGAATTTGGGGTCAAGAACAGTGCTGTCTGAGATGGTGGACATAAATGTGGAAGAGTAGTGGGGGGTTAACTTTTGTCAGCTTTAATGAAATCATTTGTTAATCATGTGTTATTTGTTTAATAGAACTCTACCACAGACTAAGTTTTGAAGAGCCCATAGGGAGGAGGGATTTTAGATGTCAGACAGCACAAGGTGGTCAGTTTCCAGTCATGCAGAGCTGAATTCAACAATCAGATTGCAAAGATTCAGAGGAAAAGTGTATGAAAGTAGACAACTCTGAGTATCACATCTGGGTGGGAGGGAGGTGGGGCAGGGTGTCCGATAGATGAAAAGGGAACATTAACAGGTGCACAGGTGGGGTAGGGTCAGGTGTCACACAAGACAGCAAGTGGTCAAGAAGAACTAAAGGATGAACACTGAGGACGAGGTGGAAGGAAGGGGGTCCAGATGAAAGGAGAATTCTGGGTATCAAGTGGGGTGGATAGGGGGTGGGGTAGGGTGTTCATTAGGTGAAAGATCAGAAGAAACTAGAAGGGGGTACTGAGAGAGAGGGGGAGGAGAGAAGAAAGGGGAGGGGGTCCAGATGAAAGGGGGATACAATCAGCTACCTGGCTTCTGAGGGGGGAGGAGAGAAGACGGGGGAGGGGGTCCAGATGAAAGGGGAATACAATCAGCTACCTGGCTTCTGAGGGGGGAGGAGAGAAGACGGGGAGGGGGTCCAGATGAAAGGGGGATACAATCAGCTACCTGGCTCTTGGCCATTCCGTGAGCAACCAGAACAATTCCAACATGCCTGAACCATCTGTGGAATGGCCGGCAGTGGCCAGTTGTGGAGATTGATGACCGCTGGCCAGTCTGTGTTGACTACAAGACAAATGTTATCAATTACAACACCCCACGAGCTGTGGTCTGGGACTGTGGTCAGGGAGAAGAAATGTCTGATAGATGCCCCTCACAATTAAAACAGGCCTGGAGACAGATGGGCAACACTGTCTCTGTTGTAGCAGTTGTATCTACTGTCTCTGTTGTAGCAGTTGCATCTACTGCAGCCATACCTCCTGGACCTTAGAATGTTCATACAAGTCATTAACACACACATCATACACATCATACACATAGAGAAGCATATACACATCATACACATACATACAAAAGCTTGAGAAACATTGGATCAAGTGATTAGGATCTCGTTTCTTGATTTGAGTGTTAATGACTTTTTAAACAATGTCCTGTGGAGTTGTTCTTATCATAGGCTTATGACTGTCATAGTGTAGAAATCCATTTAGAACCGTGCCAACTGGCACCGGTTCTAAATAGATTTCTGCACTACGACAGTCATAAGCCAATGTTATATTTTAGCACTTACGATCAACTTAGCCTAAGATCACTTTGAGGAACGGGGCCTAGTACATGAAGGTAAACCCTACAGCACCAAGTCCAACATTTGTTTTATGGCCAATTACCTTAATTGGCTGTTGACAACTTATCCTGTCATATCTTTAAAACAAATCATCACAGGGTATGTAACAATAGCATAAGGCAGTCACAGCATAAGATTGCTTACTAGAATCTGCACTGTAAGGGTTAACCAATACCAGCTTGGCACTGCAGGGGTTAAAGCAGGAAGTAACGTTGTAAGGAAACGGTAATTCTGACTTTATTTGCTTTTGGATTTTTTATTCTCTTCATTGACAGTTCTAATATCAGCATAAATAAACATGATTATGTAATTTGGTTTTTGTCATATCTAATTTTCTTTCTTTTTTATGCTAATGACCTCCATGGCCTTGTTGATTTACCCATGTCAATATGTCAGCTGTTTTTGTGGAGCCATTAACTATGTGTATTATTTATGCTTCATATAGTTGACACACTGATAGCTTCTTATGGTGTAGAATATCCTAAAACTGACTCAATGTTAAACAAGGTCGGCTGCCCCCTGTAGTGATAATCACTTCCCACTAGGGGGCACTGTTAAAAATGACCTTTGACCTCCATCTGCAGGGAATAATTTATTAAAATTATAAACACCAATGATGTATAGACAGATCATATGGAAGAAATTAAGCAGCACCTACATAAACCGACACATGTGTACGATATGTGTATGATATGTGCAGTGCTGTAAAGTGCATAAAACACTTTAATGTCAGTTTAAAGCTTGTTTTTTACTTTGTGTATATTAGCCAGTCAGAACTATTTTAAAACATCTACTTCATTGTCTATCATTGTTCAGTGTGTTTAGTTTACACTGTACAGGTTTCAGGTCATGTCGGTATATCACTTTAGCCGTCCTTCCTGAAACTGACATGCAGGGCACGTTTACTGAAGGAATACACTGTTATAAAATCAGTATCAGTTGGTAAACCAAAGGTGATCATGCAGTGCAGAAGTATCATAATATCCTCAAGCTCTTTGGAACAAATCACATCACATGATACATTTCAGCAAATTTAGTCTGGAATTTTGTCACCAGATAGTCTGCACTCAAAGGGTTAAGATAAAGACCTGTTTAAAGGGTTAACCTTTGTCAGCAAGCTCTTGTTGTATGTCAACAATGTTCCTAGCTAAAACTGAAAGTTAACCCTTACCGTACGGCTCACGGAAATATCGGGGTAAGGGTTAAGATGTAATAAAACCAAACATCTGAGAGTCAAACCTGGATTTTTTTAGTGTTAAAGAGAGTGAGATAATAATTTGTCTGTCTCCATGTTTGTTTAGATTACGAGACTGTGTACCAGACATATGACGGAGGAAGGGGTGTTGTGCTCAAATATTGACCATGTAATCGTAAGCTGTTTACTGCTATTATCTGTGAGTTCTTGACTACACCCTCCCACTGCAACTATGCTGACACCTTTACTATTAACACTTAAAGTGCTGAGCACAACATTTTCTCAGTTTAGTTTTCAAATTCCAACTGAAACAGGCTGTTAATAACCTATCCTGTGGTAATTTTTATAATCCTGCGGGAGCTCTTTTAAACAATTAATCGCAGGATAAGTTCTGGCTGAAATCAACTCAGGACTAAAAGGGTTACAGTGGTTTCACTTACTACATTTATAAATTTCAGTGTTATATTTTCAGAGTAATTAAGCTCTTTTAAACAATTTAACAATGGTTATGTTACCACCAGTGTAAAATTGTCACAATTGTTAGTTGTATAAACCCTAAGTCACTACTCAAAGGGCTAAAAAATCTGCTACTCAGTTGTTATCTAAAGCTGTGGGATTTTGCAAACACCACTCTCTTAAGGTAGAAGTGTATGTCTGACAATATAATTCAAATTGTACACAAATAAAAAATAGTCAATTCCTAAATCTTAAAGAATAGACCTGAAGTTAAGTAGGATATAAAAAACAATCACCTTGTGTTGTAAAAACCAAATCATATCATAATTTATACCGATAAGCTTCCAAAATATTATTCTGAGAAATATTAAATCAAGCTTTTTTAAACAAGCTATAAAAAAAAATTTTAACAGCCTGTTTAGGTGTAATGTAAGACAACATTAACCCTAAAAATGCTGAGCACAACATTTTCTCATTTTAATTTTTAAATTCCAACTGAAACAGGCTGTTGAAAACCTATCCTGTGGATATCACAGGATCGGTTTTCAACAGCATAAGGTGGTCAAAGTTTTAAGACTGGCTGAAATCAACTCCACACTTTAAGGGTTAAGAATTCCCTAAAGGTGTCCTCACGAACCCACAAGACAAAGTTCTCTCTGGTATTTGACATGTTTTTATTGTTGTTGGGAAGCACAAGTACTTCATCATAATAAAAATGAATTTGATAAAAATTTGTACAAGAGATCAACATGTTGACATCATCAAATGTATATACAGCAATAAATAAAAGGTCAAGGCCAGTACGGCATTGTTGCAGTGTTCACAACACAGTGTTAGTTACTTCTGGACTGAAGAGTATCACAACAAGGGAGATAATCCCTCAACTAAATCACGAAAAGCTAAAAGTATACATGTGGCTAAGCTACAATTTTAATAAGATTTTTGTTTCAAAACCTAAAATGGGCGTCTCATAAATTTATACATACTGCAATTTTTATTTAACATTGGTAGTATTATGCCAATGACGCGAAACAGTTCAAATACGAACAATTTTCTTTGTCTAATTAAAAGAGTATTCTAGTTAAAACCTTTCAGCTACCTTATTTTAAAACTCTGGTCATGTTTTGATTTTGATTTTTTTCCCGATTGCTAAAAGCAACAGACAAACATATTATGTCACTCAGAAATGAAACAGCACGTGAATGGAATGAGATCTACATTCGGTAAATGAGAAATCTCGAACTTCTCCCAGCGTGGAGAAGGAGCTGGTCGAAACCTCACTTCAGATACTCGACTGAATCATTTATGCTGCATCTAGTTAAAGACATTAGTCTCGTTTCGTGAAGCTCTTGTAAGTCCAAGATATCTTAATATTCATCTTAGCGCTTAGCATTGTAAGATTAAGATATCATTATTTTTATCATGGTGATATTTAAGACAATGAAATTTCATCTTAGTGTTCTTATAGGACTAAAACATTTTAACTTTCATCTAAGTGTTGTCTTAAGACTTAGACATCTTATTTTTAAGTTTACTACTTCACATCACTAAGATATCTTACTTTTATCTTAGTATTCTGGTAAGGATTAAACATCTTAATTTTTATCTTAGTACTTTAGTAAGGCTTGGATTGCTCTCATAAGGCGAAGACATTTTAACTTTCATCCTAGTGCTCTCGTAACGAGAGCACTAAGATGAAAGTTAAGATGTCTTAGCCTTATAATAGCTTCATGGAATGGGACCCCGATACAAGAGAGTTGACATGAAAGTAGGATATCTTAGCCTAACATAAGACCTTTAAACAAGCCCTATTCGAGAGCACTAAGATCAAAGTAGGATATCTTAGCCTTATAAGAATTCCAGATTTTCATGCCAAGAGAAAAGTATTAGAGAACTTCAAAAAATGAAACTCGAGTTTAGGAGTCTCTGGGACTAGCAACTAAGAATTGTATGTGTCCCAGGCTATAACTTGGGGGTCCCACTCTGAGGCTAAAAAAGGATGTCTTAGCCTCAGGAGAGCTTCACGTAACGAGACTAAGATCGCTGCTGCAGTTATTCGCACAAGAGCACTATCTACCATGACAACATGTAATATACAAACAAGGCGTAAAACCAATGAACAATGAGTAACAACTGTACACAAACAATGGATATTCACAATGCATCGATAAACTGTACAAAATATATACATCATACACACATAATACTTGTACACGAGACAGCAACACATTTACAAATACCTGGAGAGGTCACGTACATTTGTATATATATATGTATATAAAAGTAATACTTTACAAAAATTCATTTCTAAAATCAAAACCACGTAAATATATAAGCTTGCGAGTATGATGCTGAAGGGTTTAGCCTCGAATTGAGAGATGAACATCGTGTTGTCGGATGAGTACAGAAGATTAATGACTTTCTACGAGGAATTTCTTATACACGAGGGATCTTCCAAATGGAATATGTCATTGGGTAGCGTTACATAATATTATACAATTCACAAAACTACTCGGATACTAAGATACATTCAACAACCAGGAGGAATTAGTAATATTTAAACCTAGTAGCTTCTTAAGCCTTAAAGTGCAGAGAACACCATTTGCTCATTTTAGTTTTTTAATTCAAACTGAAACAGGATGTTGAAAACTAATCCTATTGTAATTCGTTTAAAAGAGCACCTTCAGGAGCTCTTTTTTTTAAATATTATCACAGGATAAGTTTTTAACAGCTCAAATCAACTCAGCACTTTAAGGGTTAAATGCTAAGAAAAATTATCAGTTGGTTCACGAAGGTTTTGACCTAAACTAAAAAAAATTGTCACAAATCATTTTATTTTATTTTTCTATTTTTAGGATTTTTTTTGGTTGGTCAGCCTTTTAAACCAAATAATAAAAACTAAAATGGCCAATTGTTGAACAGGCAGAAGTTCTAAATTATTCCACCCTGATTATTCCACTTCTTTAAAATATATTGCTAACACTTTGTGCGCATAAAAATAAGTAAGTACCGTGTTTGAGACTTGCAGAACTTGGACGAAAAATGATACATAAAAAAACACTGGCATATTTGATTTCAGTTGAAAATATATGTAAAATAAAACCAACTAAAAACATAAAGCTGCCGTATAGTTACATTTAAATTAATAGAAATTTCCTCAACAGAAATGTAAAAATCAGTGAGAAAAATTGTGATGCATGCGTATTTTTAATCTTTCTACCATGGGTTAATTTTTATTTATTTTTTTAAAATCATAAAAAAGACAAATAAATCTAGTCTGTTTTCTGTTGCGTAAAATAAATGGACAGTTTTTATTCAGTGTACAGTCAATAACTACTTATAATTCCTAGCAATAGTTCACTTGCTGCACAATATAGGAGAGCATGTTGTACAATGTTTTACATTATACAATGCTTGACAATGGTATTATGATATTAACCCCAACAGCGGTATACAGGGATCTGTAGTTTAACCATGTGTTTATGAAAACCTATTCTGTGATAATTTGTTTAAAAGAGCTCCTGCAGGAGCGCTTTTAAACAAATTATCACAGAATAGGTCTTCAATAGCTCATGGTTGGCATTTCAGTTCTAAAATGGACACTATGTTAGCACTTAGGGGTTAACAGTGATGTACAATGTTGAAGAATGTGGTGGAATGTTAGACAATGTTAACTCTGGAGGTGTGAGAACGGTGACAGGTGTTCAGACTGAAGTTTCATTGCTCGATCTGCAAAAACAACCAAAAACAAATAATAAACAAAACATCAACCCACAGGATGGTAAATAAAAGCATGCAGTGGTGTTAGAGAAATAATAAAAGATAAAAAATAAATTGTCAATCGATAAATAATTGCATGACAAAATTAAATGCATTTTTTATATTTGGGTCACATTTGGAGATAAATTGCATTGATTTCCTTGTTAATTAAAACCTGAGAACAAAAAGTTGAATATTTTTCTCAGGTGTATTACATATTCATGTTATTTGGACTTGGTTTGAAATTGTAATCATCAAGACACACAATTTTTATTAAAATAAATATATTTTTACTTCTTTTCGAAAATTTGGGGAGTTAATAAATCTTGAAATTATATCATGCAAATTTTATAAACTAACAGTGAAAAGAAAATTAAAAGAAAGAGGCCTAACTAATTAATTTTGTTTTACTCCACTGTAAACAAAGGCAGTAAAGGGCATGCAGGGGTACACGGTGTGAAGTATTACCACAGGCTGTGGTCATCAGTTAGTTGTAAGTATTCCCAAAACCATGTTTGAAGCAAAAGATAATTTTCTAAAAGGCCATTTATAGTTATTAGTTGGTTTACAAGACAAAACAATACTACATAAAATAAAACGAATTTGGACAATTTTTTAAGCCAATTTGTTTTATAAATAAATGAAATGAAATGAAAAAAACCCCAAAAATGCCATGTCATCTGTTTGTAAAAGAAAAGTGGGACAAAAAATTGGCCTTGAAAGGGTTAACCCTTAGAATTTTGAACTATGAACTTAACCCCTTGTGCTGTATAAACCTATCCTGTTGTAATTTGTTTAAAGAAGCTTAATTAGGAGCTCCTTTAAACAACTTTCCACAGGATAGGTTTCCAGCAGCTTTTTTATCTTACAATGTGAAGACAAGAACCATAATTGCTTATTATACTCGGCACTATGAGGGTTAAAACAATTCAGTTTATAATGACAGAGGTATAGTTTTTTAAGTTGAAAACTTTATTTTTTTTCAACCACATAATTTGAAGTTGATGCAAAGATATAATTGTAAACCAACTTTATTAAATATAAAGGCCACACAATTTATTTTTACAAGCCTGTGATAAGTTTCCGGGTAAGTAAGAAGGGAGATAACCCAACCAAAATTGTGCAAAAGGTGGTGATGTTTAAGTGCACACTGCAGCTTGTTTCACATTTCTCAATGTTGCGAGATTATCAAGTTATAAATGACAATTTTAAAAGTATTTTATTAAAAAATCCATCAAAATTTACATTTGAAACACTGTAAGCCATAAACTTAACAGTGAATTCAAAAACTTCTCAATCACATTGATTTTTAACCTTAAAAGTGTTGAATTTAAGTGAAGATTTAAAACCGTTTCCACTTCTGCTGTTGAAAACCTATCCTGTGGTAATTTTTTTAAAAGAGCTCCTGCAGGAGCTCTTTTAAACAAATTACAACAGGATAATTTTTAACAACCTATTTAGGTTGGAATTTTGGACGTAAACAGACAAATAGGTTTAGCACTTGAAGAGTTAAATAAAAATCTGAAACAACTTGAAGCAGCGTGTTATAAAATATAACCTCCACAAGTGTTAGGTGTTAAACTGCTATGTTTTCCGTTATGAGGTCCAACGCTACTGGTCATTCAAGGGACATAATTTTGACTGCCAACTACCTTTGTCCTAGTTCCTTTTTTCTCCTGCAGAGGGCACTTACTCGGTGTCCGAAGACACGCTGCCATTGTGCGTGAGTACCTGTACTCGCATGCGGCCCTGTGAGGGGCTGGTGGTGGAGGTACCGGTGCTTGCGACATTATTCTGCAAGCTATCGGAGCGAACTGGGGGCACAATGGTAACAACTCGACCTAACAAAACAAAGAAGCGGGTTGGTGGTGCAGGCGATACGAGTTATGTCCGACGGCAAGTCATGATTAAATTTTGATGCCATTTAGACAGTGACAAACAACAATGTTATATTTGTACGACACTATCTGAAAAGTGAATATTGTATCACTTTGCGTGGTTAAATGCATGATGTGTGATAGACTATTCACTTTTCAGATAATGTAATTTTTAAATATAACATAGTTATGATTAACATAGTTTATACAAGATACGAATAGATTCTTGGATCTTGGCTGCCCAAACCCGACCCCCACCCCTCTCCCTTTTGAAACTCATAATCACAAAAAGACTGAAATACTCCCCACTAAAAAACAGAAAAACCACTGATGATCAAGCTAAGTTAGCTTGATACATATAAATATTTTAAAGAAATTTTACGTTTAATCAGATTAAATTTGAAAAAATATGAAGTCAAAATCTACTCCCCACGGCTTCATTCTCCAAGATACAATGTGACTTTGTTTCAGACATAACCCCTTAACATGTGATAATACAACAAAAAATAGTTCCAGAAATTTACACTTCATTCTAAATTCCGAAATACAATATTCCACAACACTCCTCAATCATAAACATACAGAAAATGTCATTGTTTTAAAAAAAAATTGGAAGGTTATAATTTCTGGAACTAATAAACAAAAGAACATCAACTCACTCCCGCATGCATTAAAGAAAATTTTGAAACAAAAATAATAATGGTGCTGAGTACTTTGGTCTGTTTAAATGTTGGCTCCATTGTGTGTAAGAAATTGGTTGATGAAGTGATGAAGAAGGGTATAATTCTTTGGTATGTTTGTAGGAATGCACCGATAAGGAGACGCTATATTTCACAGACAGCTACAGACATCACAAATAAATGTGGAAGTTGTTTTTAAAAGTTCATGCGTAATACATATATAAAGTAATTCAAAGATTTCCAGTACATTGTTAAAAATAAGTAATTGTTAAAAATGCCAAATTTACATGGCAGTAAAGTTTGTGTAGTTAATAAGTGAAGTATACGATATTGTATATATTGCACAAGTGTGAGATATTGCAAAAGACACTACAACTCCAATACATTGTATTACATAAGGCCAGATCTTGTTCTATTCACACCCAAACACTGATTGTCAAGCTGTCCAAATCCCTACAAAATATTTAAACACCATCCTCTATATACTTGCCTTAAAACTGTATAATAATAAAAAGTACTAACATGCCACTAAGTAGTGAATATGATCTGTAAAACTATAAAACTTGGAATGTAGAAGACACTTTTTTACTTATTTTACAAAGATAATGTAACTAATTTTTTTCAAAAGTCACAATAAATCACACCATTAACTTGTCAACATTCACTGAACATCTACACTGTACTTATTATTTCTGAAATATACCCAACAATAAAACATATACCAGGTAAATGATTAACCTAGAAAGTAGAAGTAGAATTACGCTAATTCCAACCTAAATACATTTTTAAAAAAACAATCCTGTGGTGGTTTGTTTAAAAGAGCTCCTAAAAGGAGCTCTTTTAAACAAATCACCACAGGATTGGTTAGCCAAAAGTCGGAAGCGGTTCAATTTTCACTAAAACGAATTCAGCACATTAAAGGATTAAAATCAATCTTTTTCCTTATTCGCTATTACCATTAACAATTTTTAATTAAAGTCGACAGGCTAATTTATGAGACATCCGACATGTGTCTTGCAACTCTCAAGAGTGTTTTTTTTTCCACAATAATCCACAGATCAGACTGTACGAGACCCGGACAGTCCCTGCGACCATATCAAGCACAGACGATCTCAGCAGAGCTGTGAGAACTTGCTCGTACCTTGTCGCTCAGATGCTGGGAGTAGTATGTCTGGCTGGACGCTGGAGAGACGCGGACTGCTTCCGATCCTTCGTCCTGGCTCCCCGTCACCTGGCCAGTGTCCTGAGGAAAAAATGCTAGCGGTCAGACAACTACTGTCACTCAAACAAGAAATGCTAGCGATCAGAAAACTACTATCATTCAAACAAGAGATGCTAGCGGTCAGACAACTACTGTCACTCAAACAAGAGATGCTAGCAGTCAGACAACTACTGTCACTCAAACAAGAGATGCTAGCGGTCAGACAACTACTGTCACTCAAACAAGAGATGCTAGCGGTCAGACAACTACTGTCACTCAAACAACCATTAATCACGTCCACTCAGACATTCAGAGGTCAGACATTGACATACTTCTGTGATTTATGTCAATCTCCTGGTTTAGGGCTCTGTTCCATTAAGCTACTGTAAAATCGATCTTAGTCAATATTTTCTCATAACCGTTGTACATTTCTAGTGAACCAAAAACTTAAATTGAGCTGGGAAAAGAGAAAGGTTTCGGGTGTCTGAGAACAGTTATGCTGAAAAGGGCAACGAGAAAGGTCTTGTTCCACAAAGCTTTTATAAAACTATGATTTCTTTACTTTCATCTTAGCACTCTTGTTATAAGAGCAGATTAAAGTTAAGACATCTTAGCCTTATGATATCTTTGTGGAACAGGGTTCTGGTATTTAAACTAGAATTTGAACACTGAAAGGGACAAATGAGCACTATAAGCGCTAAATAATCGTATTACACCTTGTTTATTCACAACTATTGAGTACAAGTAATTCCACATAGTAACAGATGATTTACCACTAGTTTGTTACACTATAACTTTCAATTTTCCAATTTCAGTAAAATAGAGATAAATCTTTTAAAAGCATTACTAGAAATATTTGCTCATAAAGTTACTCAAGTTTAACTTTTCCAAAAACCACACCACTCACCATCTGCATTATTATTTTTTATTCTATCTAGTTCCTTTTCTTTTTTCTTTTTTTCTATTTCTTCTCTAGCTTGTGCTGAAAAAGATCCAAATTCATCAAATTGTAACTTAAATTTCAAAATACTTATTGGCATGATAAATAAACACTGCAAAATTATCTTGTAAAATATCTTTAGAAAAATTCTCATTACCACACCTGCCCCAAACCATAAATTATGAATGGTTATTAAGTTTAATTATTGATAAATTAGATAAAATGATAAATCAAATGACAAATACTTGACGAGCCCACTCACCAACTGCTTTACTTTTCGGGGGAGTCTGCTCCCACTGGGGCCCGATGTCGAACTCATCATCTTCATCGGAGGAATGACTAGAAGCAAGGTCAAGGCTGTTCCTGTCGGATATTTCGCTGTCCGAGTCGGATTCATTTCCTGTCTTGTGATTGGTCTCCCCTGTATCGGGATCTGTCAATCAAATTAAACAGCACTGTAGTTTCATAGGGAGATGGGAAGAAGCCAAAATAAAATTGTAAGGATCGCTCTGTAAGGAGGTAATTCCAAACCGACCTACCCTAAATTTGGAAGAGGTAAAATCTGAATCACAACATTTTTTTTAGCCTAACTGCTACAATTGAAATCTATCAGAGGATAAACAGAACCATTAACAATAGTCCTCAGTGTCAGGAAACTTGTGACGACCTTCGCTCCAGTAGGCACGAGGAGGATAAGCAAGTAAATATTAAAATCTTTTCACATTTTATACAAATAATGCCCCGAATTTTAGACAATCAAATTCTGCTTTAATATGAGGAGACTTCTGTGTCCCTTAACCCTTGAAGCAAAAAAAATGTTGTAGTTCAGATTACATGACAACCCTAAATTTTGAAGAGATTTAATCAGAATCATGACATTTACTTTTTGGAGCCTAACTGCTAAAATTGAAACATATCAGATGACAAATAGAACCGTTAACCCTGAGAGTGCTGAGTTGATTTCAGCCAGTCTTAAAACTGTGACTAGCTTGAGCTGTTAAAAACATATCCTGTGATAATTTGTTTAAAAGAGCTCCCTAAGGAGCTCTTTTAAACAAATTACCACAGGATAGGTTTTCAACAGCCTGTTTCAGTTGGAATTTGAAACCTAAAATGAGCAAATGTTGTGCTCAGCACTTTAAGGGTTAAACAATGGTTCCTGATCAGTGTAAGTGTTAAACAAATGCAAGAGAAAATGTATCACTTACTTTTAACATCTGGTAATTTGTCATGGAATGCAGACGAGTCGTATCCATATGGAGGAATGCCTGTGTTTGGTGGATACATCGTCGCGGAAGGCACGTGACCCGACGTGGAGCTGCTGGTGCTGCGGAGGTAGTCGTCTCCCTTGTGGAAGGTCCCGCTACTCTTGCTGGACCGACTCGTCGTCGATGTTGTCGAGATGCCGATATTTACTCTATGAAGACCCCCGTCATTTGAGGAGTCGTGTCTATACGCTAATGCTGATCTCTGCAAGAAAGAAACAGTCACAACGTTAGAGTGAAAGTTAATGTTTGTATTACAAAGTTGCTTATGGTTGTCAACTTCTTTATTGTCTTGGTACCATGAGGGTGGGGTATTGGGGAAGAGGGGGGAAGGGGGAAGCAGACAGCAGAATTTTGTATGAAAATAATACAGCCCAACATTTGTGTGAAAAACAAAAATTAAGTCCAGATTCTCACCTAATAGTTCTGTAACAATGTAGACCAAAAAAATTCAAGTACTGTTGCTTTTTAAAAAAAAAACCACAACATACTTAACTATAAAGAAAACTCCTTGTACTTGCAGATAACATTGTACTTGCAGATAACATTGTACTTGCAGATAACATTGTACTTACAGATAACATTGTACTTACAGATAACATTGTACTTACAGATAACATTGTACTTACAGATAACATTGTACTTCTGGTCCCAGCCAAGTTTTCGTCCATTTCCAACTTCTTGCCCTGTAATCGATACCATGTCCTCTTTATTTGAAAACGAACCTGAAAACAAAGAAATAGAAATGGAAGATTTTTCAAATGAATTTTTAAAACTAGATCTGATGTCTACTTTCAATATTTAGCTGAAAACAATTTAGGTACTTTGGTTATATGATTGTTAAGGGTTTGTGATCTGAAAGTTGTGGCCACCAAGTGGCCAACATAAAAAGAAAGATCACTCTTGTAAAGCAAAACTAAATTTCGCTTTAAATATTGTTCGTTTCTAGAAACGAATTTCAAAGAGTAAGCGAGCACTTTTGTTTTATGCCACTTCATCGATTTTACAACTTCATATAAAAACTGGTCACAGCAAATATGTACAATTTAAAGGTAAATAATAAAAAAAAAAATGAAATACTGAATAGCACATTATAAATGCCTTTTCAGCAGTCCAAAAGTAATCATGAACCAAAAAGTTTTTGTTGGTTAAGATATCTTAACTTTATGAGAATGCGAAGATCAAAGTTAAAAAAGCTTAACTTCACAAGTTCATTTCACAAGATTTTTTTAATACATGATTGCGTCACCGGTCCTTGTAAAAATGACCGGTCCCTAATGCTCAAAATGGTGCTAAAAACCTTCTCTCACCTTTGTATTAAGCAGGACGTAGGCCAGGAAGATAAAGACGCCCTCGATACACATGAATATGGAGAAGACGTAGTGGAGTGACGAGCCCTGGAAGTTGACGGAGATGAGACCCACCACCCACGTGACTCCCACAATCATCAGCAGGAAGATGGCCGCCATGAGACCACATCTGAAATACACAGGCATTGTTGAGTATGTCTTTAAAAACAAACATGTCAGTGAATGCATACGCACTTAATTTTCTGAGTTGATTTCAGACAGACTTAAAACCGTGACCACCTTAATTGTGCTGTTGAAGAACTCTTTTCAACAAATTACCACAGAATAGGTTTTTAACAGCCTGTTTCGGTTGAAATTTGTACACTAAAATAGGCAAATGTTGTGTTCAGCAGTTTAACCCTTACAGAGCTGAATAGGGTTAAGTAGATTTTTATACTGTGACCACCTTGTGCTGTTAAAAACCTGTCCTGTGGTAATTTGTTTA
>JAULCD010036524.1:0-12463 GCA_032361085.1 Calliostoma canaliculatum | reverse complement strand
AGAAAATTTGGGGGTGATTTTCATGAATTTGTGAACATCCATTGTGTAATACATGCACATTTGAGTTTTTTTAACTCTAATTAATTTAAAGCTGATTGCATCAACCATAATTCTCATCTCTTTGATTATATCTTTATTTCAGTATGTTAATTTGACTTAAGTTGGGTGTTGAAAACTTATCCTGTTATAATGTGTTTACAACAGCTCCTGAAAGCTCTTTTAAACAAATTGCAACATGATAGGTTTTTAACAGCACAAGGTGATCAGAATTAACCCCTAAAAATTGATTCAGCACTACAAAGATTAACTTTGTATTTTCTAATATTAACAGTTTTTTTGTTTTACAGCTTGAGCCGCATGTTAATGGTCCCTTTACTCCTGATCTTGCACATCCAATCTCTAAATTGGGGAACACTGCTAAACAAAATGACTGGCCCATGGACATTAAAGTTGGTAAGTGCTGGTCATGAAGCCAGTTGAATCAAATTGATTGCAGATTGATATTAAATAAAATATGTACACTATAGGGATAAGGATGTTTGTAATCTGCTCCCAAAAATATTGATATAATAATGTTAATTCATCTAGTCTGAATCATACATATTGCCATTCTTGATCACAATTGGTAGAAAGGGGGAAAGGAAGTTCATTCCTGGAAGTTTGCCATGCCGCCCCTCTTGCAAGCGCAACTCTGCACTACGCCTTCTCAGGCTTACCTTAGCGCACCTAAATCATTCGCATTCATCTTCATGAATGCTCCATGGCCTGCGCAGACGCTGTATGGGTACACAGAAGCTTGGGCTTTAAGCCTGGGAGTGCCTGGTTCGTCAGCTACTCCCTCACACCCTGGGAGTATGCTAACACCTGTTCAACTTTAGCCTACACTATCCTCCTTCCATCATCCAGCCGACAGCCAGGCACTAGATGAGAAGGATAGACTAAATTTTTTCTCAGTAGACGCTCTGCCTGACAAGCTACATCACGTCGGCAGGGTGCCAGCCAGCACCTCAGATGAGTCTTTCTCTGGTAGATGCCCGGCTTTTTCAAGGGGAACTCCAGAGGCTGCGTCGCAAGAGGCAGTGACTCCTGCAGTAAGTCTACTAACAAGATTATCTGACACCTTTACCCATGGACGACTGGGTTTTACTCCTGTAGACGTCAGGTTGCTCTTGATATTGCGATTAGGAATGGCAATATGTATATATTCAGACAGTATTAATTAACATTTTATCCTAAAAATTCATTTACTTTTTTTTTTACGATTCCAGGTTTGATTGGAAGTTGCACAAACAGCAGTTACGAGGACATGAGCCGATCCGCCAGCATTGCTCGCCAAGCACTGAAACATGGTCTTAAATCCAAGAGTCTGTTTACCATTACCCCGGGGTCAGAACAGATCCGTGCAACCATCGAGAGAGACGGACAGGTATGACAATAATTCTGCCTATGTCGTGTTCGTATTGTCCCCTACTACAATAGGGAAAAACAAAATATTTAACTCTTTTTCATCTCTGGTTTTAGTGGGGGTAAGTTTTCTCAGAAACTATTAACCCCAAAGTGCCAATAGCGTCATTTATAGACAGTGTTTAAAGTCCATCCTATACAGGCTGTGGTATTTTGTTAGAGCTCCTAAAATTAGCTCTTTTAAACAAATTACCACAGAAATGGTTTCCAACAGCCCAAGGTGGTAGATTTTAAGTCTAAAATTTTATTCAACACTACAAGAGTTAACTTTATCCACAAGAATATAATTTAACATATTTCTTTTCATGTACCTTAAAAATTCAATATTGGAAACAAGGACATATTTTTGTATGGCCCTGGATTTACCTTTTTCATTTTGTTTTCTTTGGGTTTAGAAAATAGAAAATGTTATGAGGTTATACAATAAATTTATACAGATATATTACAAGTTTTATTTATTTATCGTGATTCAATTATAATGCTTTTGTCTACTTGCACATTGAAGTGTGTGTAAACACAGGAGTAAAATGATTTGTATATTTCTTAATAATTCAGGCTAAAGACCTGGCTGACATTGGTGGTATGGTTTTGGCCAACGCCTGTGGACCCTGTATAGGACAGTGGGACAGGAAAGATGTCAAGAAGGGAGAGAAGAACACAATCGTCACATCATACAACAGAAACTTCACTGGTCGCAATGACGCCAACCCTGCGACACATGCTTTCGTTACCTCCCCTGAGCTGGTCACTGCTATGTCCATAGCTGGTGATCTGTCCTTCAACCCTCTCACAGATGAACTTACGGGCAGTGATGGTGAGTTAATTATTTGCCTTCGTGATTACTTTAGTAAAATTTGGAAGTGAGATTAAACATTAATTTTTACTTGACCTGACTTACACATCTGATTTTTGAAAAGTTGGCAGTGTTTGCCAAAGTGACCTACCTCCCTTGAAGTGTCTCGGCCATGACAGTGAAGTTTTGACTAAAACATTCAACTGGAAGTATGAGTCGGGGCCAAGTGTGAAAGAGTTTCTAAGATAGGTTCTTAATGTGGTACAGTTAACCATTTATGAAGCTACAGGGATTTACCAGATGCAAAATTCTGCATCCAATATGCATAAAATTTGACAAGGGATGCAAAAATATTTGCATGTGTGTCCAAAGGGATGCAACAAAACAACAAAAGCAGTGTTCTTGCTGGCTTTTAGATCTGTCACTGTCAACCATTACACTGACAGTTTGCAATTACCTGTCCCATAGACATTTTCACAGTGCCAGAAAATATTCACTAAAAATCTTGGGCCCGTTTCTCAAAGCAATCTTAAACTAAGTTGATCGTGAGTGCTAAAATATAACATTGGCTTACACTTGTCGTAGCGCAGAGATCACTCTGGAACTGGTGCCATTCAGCACTGGTTCCAAATCGATCTCACAGGACATTGTTTTAAAAAAGCCCTTACAATCAACTTTGCCTAAGATCGCTTTGAGGAATGGGGCCCTGCAAATACCTCAAAGAAACTGTGTCAGAGTGGGAACTCCCAAGTTATAGCCTGGGACTCCTAAAATTCTTAGTTGCAAGTTCCAGAGACTCCTAAATTTATACGTCAAGGTAAATCCCTGAGCTATGGTACCTGCAAACCTTGAGTTTTACTGTGTAAGAGCATTAGCCAGTCTTATGATATAAGTAGTAGTCTGACAGTGATTATGAGCGGCTTCCAGAGTAGGAATGAAGACTCACTCTGAGTTTGTTACTTCTGTTTTGAAGGAAAGAAGTTCAAGTTTGATAGCCCATACGGAGATGAGCGTCCCTCCAAAGGGTTCAACCCTGGCGAGGACACCTACCAGCCTCCTCCAAGTGACGGCGGCAGTCTGAAGGTCGTCGTAGATCCCAACAGTAAACGTCTACAGCTGCTGGCAGGATTCGACAAGTGGAATGGCAAGGACCTTGAGGACATGGCTGTTCTTATCAAGGTTCGATAATCTACCACACATTACCCAACACTTTCACTTTGCCTATCTTCTCACATTTTAGAGCCAATAAGTTATTCTTCTTCTTTAATTTCCTGAACTATCATATAATAGACTTATAAGTGTAATAGATTTGTTAATTTCAGTGAGTTTCTAAAGTCCAGTACGCTAAACACTACACTATCCCACCCCTCTTTATTCCAGTAACTAAATACCATCTCAAAAGGGCTGTTGAAAACCTATTCTGTGATAATTTGTTTAAAAGAGCTATTTTAGGAGCTCTTTAAAAAATTATCCTTATAGGGGCTCTTTTAAACAAAGGTTTTCAACAGCCTGTTTCAGTTGCAATTTAAAAATTAAAATGAGCAAATGTTATGCTCAGCACTTTAAGGGTCAAGTGGCAGCAAAGACTGTGAAATGTCATTGTTTAAGGAGAATGAAGGTGGTTCCACTCACCGCACAAAATTCTTCAAATGAAATTTTCCCATCCCCATCAGTATCTGCATGGATAATCGTCTTGTCAACAATCTGTTGAAGTTGCGTATCCTTGAGGTTGTTGCCTACCATCATCTTCAGGACTTGGAACAGCTCGCCATTGGAAATGTACCCGTCTTTGTCCATGTCGTAAATCTTGAATGCAACTAAAATTAATAAAAGGAAAAAGAAAAAAGAACAGAATTAGTAGTGTCCCTGAGTGGTTTGAAAACTGGGAGATTTTTTTTTTTTTATCATTTATATATTGACCAATAGGCTTTACAAATTAAAGATATGAACATTTGAATAAATGTAATTAATTTATGATGGTTTGTTACGACACTTTAACATGAGATAATAACATGGGCTTGGCAGGGATTGTGGCTTATCAATGATTTTAACTATTAACCCTCAGAGTGCTAACTGGCAAAAGTAGACTTAAAAACTGACCAGTCAAAAACCTATCCTGTGGTAATGTGTTAGACCCTTAATGTGCTGAAATGATTTTAGTAGGCCTTTGCACAGTGACCAAATTTTGTTGTTAAAAACCTTTCCTGTGGTAATTTGTTTCAAAGAGCTCTTTGAAACAAATTACCACAGGATAGGTTCCGACAGCTTATTTTGGTTGGAATGTAAATAGTAAAATGGGCAGATGTGCTTAGCACTTTGAGGGCTTAAAGAGAAAATTGTTTCAATAAATTACCACAGAATAGGTTTTCAGCATTTTTAATATTGAAATAACAAATATTGGGCTTAGCACTTTGAGAGTTAACGAGGCTGTTTATTCATTTATGGTTTATTGTGAATTAACTGTTTGTAATTATGATTAACGAGTTGTGTGAAGTGAATATATCACATGAACCCAGTTCCCAGTGCATTACCACACACTCTACACAAAGGAAGGAACTTATCAGTATACAATCAAAATATTTTTGTAGAAAAAAAAAGGTTAAATAAAGGGATGAAAGTGAAAGGATATACAGGTATGTGTTACTACAACAACATTTCCTTCAATCTCAAAGTTAAAGTGTATTAATAAATCATAGTTAAACTCAATCTTATTTTAAAACAATTATTTAAGGTACCAGAACATATTTAGAACGTGTTCTTATTATTTTTCTATTAGAACATGAAGATTATAATGATGAATTACTGATAAATTGCTGCTTTAATTATCCATCATGAATCTTTAGGTTCTTTAATTAATTAACTTGATAAGCATCAAAATGCTTTTAAAACACTTCTATTCAAAACACTTCTATAGAAAATGTTAGTTTAAGAAACAGAAATTCTAGTGGTAAGTTTTTAAAAGTACATGTACATCGAAATGTGCATTAAAAGTTGCACTAAATTTTTATTAAGGATATATTTCATTTAAAAAAAAGTGCAACAGTACTGTAGCCCACCTGTTGAAATATCAAGTAATGCAGACATTTTTTCTCTTTGTCCGTCTCTCTTTGTCTGTTTACTTCAAGTCAATTATCACAAAAACTCAATATTACTACACGTAACAGGCAGTTATCTAAATGAAACTGCCAAATGTGCTCTGTTGAACATAATGAAACAGTGATGAACTTGCAAAGTTTTCCTTAAAAATTGCTTTTAACCAACCAAGAAAATAAAGATTTAGTCAGTCAATTTAGTCAATCAGATTAACTTTGCCTTGAACAAAATATCATTAAAATCCGGCAGTTTTGCGTGTTGTGTTGGTATAATTTGACAGACTAATGACAAGAATTTCCAATGCTGCTGTCTCAAACACTTAGTTGGCGCATTTAACGTCATTTTCAGTAATTTCACGAAGGAAAGGTTTGTTGCAGAAGAAAAGCCTGCATCATCATTGTGATTATATAATGCAGTGAAACCTGTGAGCTGCAGCTGCTACCTACAAACTATCAAAACATTTGAAGGCAGTATGCCGACTGGTTCGTTCAAGAGTCAATTTGTCACAAGATGTTGTCAGGTCACTTCTGTTTAGTGGAAAATACAGCTGATTGAGTGAAAATTCTCATAAAATGGTTAGTCTTTCTAAAATCTCAACTTTATTGGTCAATATAATTCAGGATTTTTCAATGTCAACTTCTTTGTAAGTATGTTCATGTCATTTTCAAGGCAAAATCTTGCTCCTTTATCAGGTGATTATTCGCCTGATGAAGAAACAAGCCCATGCCCCAAAATCTTGAATTAAACCTAAAATAATAAATGTTGTGGTTCCGATTACATGTCTTTAAAATTTAGGGTAGATCGGTAGGGAGTTTTGTTTTTTTTATTGATTTTTTTTTTATATCAAATGGTAACCTTCAAAGAGCTGAGTGGATTTCAGGTAGTCTTAAAACTGTGACCACTGTGTGCTGTTAAAAACCTATCCTGTGATAATTTATTTAAAAGAGCTCCAGTAGGAGCTCTTTTAGTGAGTGAGTGAGTTATTGTTTTACGCCGTTTGGGTAATATTACAGCCATTAACGGTGAGGAACTCTTTTAAACAAATTATCACAGGATAGGTTTTCAACAGCCTGTATCAGTTGGAATTTGAAAACTTTTTTGTCATTATGATGATATAAAAACACAGGGTCAGCACCTATGTTGTAGGCAGGGTCGGGTAATCGGAACCATAACAATTTTTATTTTTGATGAAGAAACAAGCACATGCCCCAAAATCCTGAATTATGCCTTACCACTTCTGAATGTTCCTCAAAGAATTGTTCATTGATCAACAGGAATTTATCTTGACGTATAAATTTGGGAGTCCCTGGGACTCACAACTTAAAATTTTAAGGGTCCAAGGCTATAAATTGGGGGCTCCACTCTGACACAACTCCTTGAAGTATTTTCAGATTTCTAACATATATTTTCTGGTATAGTGAAAATGTCCATGGAACCGGTAATTGCAAACAATGTCAGTGTAATGGTTGACAAATCTGAAAGCCAGCAAGATTACTAATTTTTGTTGTTGTTCCGCCCCCTCAAAAGCACACAAATAGTTTTGCGACCTTTGTAAAATTGTATGTGTATGGGACATAAGATTTTACGTCAAGTAAATCCTTGGATCAAGCAATTTCAGTGAGGAACTGTTGATGAATGACAAAGAACAAACAAGCCGCAATATAAAGTCACTCGCCCTTCAGGCAGGTGACTTAAAAAAATGTTAACAGAAAATGACGGTGGGGGTGAATGTGAAGACTATAATATTCAAGACAGTTTTAAAAGGATTCAAGTTAGTATTAAATAGAGAGGATCTTTTCAAAAGTTACTGCATTCAACATTATTCATTGAATCAAAAAATACATTAAAAATTTATCCTAATCTTAAGTTTACTAACCTTAAACTATTATTTGAATAATTTAATTTAAAAGTTAACATAAAGTAAAAATTGTGTCCAAACATTTAGCTGATCATCTAATTTGGTTTCAATTTCAGTTAGTTATCTAATTAACTTATTGATTACTTAAACTGAGAAATAGTAAGCATTTGACCTGCTTAACCCTTAGAATGCTGAAATGAAGAAAGTGAGACTTTTAACTGTTTATCTTACGCTGTTGAAAACCTATCCTGTGGTAGTTTGTTTAAAAGAGTTCTGAAAGGAGCTCTTTTAAACAAATTACCACAGGATAAGTTTTCAACAGCCTAATAAAGTTGGAATTTTGACAATGAAATGACAAATGTATTATCACTCTAAGGGTTAATAAACTACACTTGACCTTCCCAAACCGTAGGTTCTACTTTATTGTACAAGGTGTATAAAACTGAAATAACAAAGCTATGGCAAATAACTTTGCAACTGCTGGGATTGGAGAAAAAAATGGGGAGTAAATGAATGTGAAAATCTTGAAAACATTGTACCAAAAAAACATATTTTAATTGAAGACAGGGACAACCTGTATTGATGGTGAAGTATATGTGACAATATAGTATAAAGTGAAGAAGTGCTCTTGGATGGATTTCTAGATGCTAACATTAAAGTTCCCCTTTTCCATTACTGTGTTAACCCTTGTCATGCCAGAACCACATTTTCAATGTTGAATCTAAATAAGCTGTTTAAAACATATCCTGTGATAATTTGTTTAAGAGCTCCCCATAGGAAGCTCTTTTAAACAAATTTCCACAGCATAGATTTTCAACAGCAGAAGGTGGTTATAATCAAAGTACAACTAAAAGAACATATTCAGTACTGCAAGGGTTGTCACATTAAAGGCACTGTAAAACAGCATAATTATTGAGGGAAACTATTATTTCAAGTTGTGAATCCCCTTTGTATACAGATGGGCTGATTATATTAATATTTTTTAAAACTTTAGATTCGCTGAGAATAATTGACCAAGGCCATTGACAACCTATCAAATGGACTTATACAGCACCTTTAACTATTTAAATTAAAAAAAAATTACTTTTAAAATTTTCTTAGCAGTTTCTAAAGGAAAATATGAGCCAAATTGGAATTCATATTACAGTAAACAAATCATGTCTTTAATATCCCCCACAGACACATAACATTTAAAATAACTTTTCAAATTTTCAAACAAATAAAAAAAATATGTCTGTTAATGTTTCTCTTAAAGAGACACATGAACTTTCATATTTAAATAATGAATAAGTTTCTGAGAACGCTTGTCACCATGGAACCACTGTGCTGATGGATTCCTATATTTCATTCTTGTATTGACAGTACTTTTAAAAAAAAAAACACTAGCTCTGACTGAATTCCATTGAAGATGTTATGAACCAGGTACTAAAAGACAAATCTGGGGTTCATATTCCAAGTACATTCTCAATTCCAAAGTTCAATTCAAAGATGCAAACCCTTAAAAGACAACCCCCAAATTTCTCCTTCAAATCTGAAGTATTTATAAATTAATTTATTCCTAATGTCTATTCCAATATCCCTGATCCCACTCTGTGGCTGGGATAATTTAACCTAATATTTAAAAGTAAATTTAAATTTCAAATCTGCCTGATCATGAAAATGAAACAATGAAACGAATACATGTGAATGAGCTAAACTGGTGACCTAACCAAGTGTAGGATACACAAAACGGATGACTTACTGTCACCAAGTTGGCCAGGACGACTACAAGATACATGTAACTGTCATCCTGCCATATGTTTCTGTGTGCTAATGCGTGCTCAAAAGCTAAAGGCAAGAGTGCAATTCAGTGAAGAAAGTGTTAACCATGTACAGCATCAGAAGTATCACAGTTTTAAAATAGTATTCTCAAAAAGTTTCAAAATTGTAAAAAGGTTAATCAAAAGGGATGCATACACATGCAAATTTAGGATTAGTGATGAATACCTTACCTGCTCCGAGTTGCATTATGACATAGTATTACAGTTTCTAAACTAGAAAATCCATACCCATACCACTTTACACACCTTTCCTTTGGGCTGTATCTAGGAAGCGTATTGCCTTACAACTACTTAAATTCATGAAGGTTATTATTGCTACTTTGACACTTACCAAATCTGAAATACAATGTGGTACAACTTGTGACTGATTTTAACCTTAAGGAAGGTAAACACAACGAGGTGATTTAGTAAAAAAAATGGAATCTTAACATGGTGTTGAAAAACTATCCTGTGGTAAATGGTTTAAAAGATCTTTTTTAGGAGTTCTTTTAAACAAATTAGCACAGGATAGATTTTCAACAGCACATGATAGTCACAGTTTCAACACCAGACATGATTTATTGACCACATACAGAATTAGTGAAGCTACCTAGCCGAGCCTAGATGCCAAACGCTGACGACACAAAGGTGCAGTCGCGTGACGTACGCAGACATCCTCGATTACCTAGGTTTTGATATCTCCACTACATTCCAACACATACCCTAAACTCCTTTGAATATTGCTTCGATTGGGAAGATACAGCATCAACTCACTTGTTCAATTAAATGTTTCGCATAAAAGATATTTTGTAATAAAAACAATTAGTTCACAGACAAAATAAGTGTACAAAATAGACAAATTTCAGTTTAATTATTAGCTGGAAATGTTGCCTTTTTAAAATTAACCCTTAAAGTTCTGAACATGACCTTTGTCATTTTAGTATTTACATTCATATCTTAAAAAGATGTTAAAAATCTATTCTGTGGTAATTACCACAAGTCGTTATAAAAATTAAAAAATCTTATACAGCACTTTAAGGGTTAATACAACTTTTGTTTCTTTATTTGATGACCCAGACCATTAAAAACTTGCAATTTCAGTTTAAAATCCTGCTAACCTTGATTCAGTACTTAAAGGGTTAAAAACTTGCATTTCATAGCTTGTGTCAGTGCAGGATTCAAAGGTATCTTGAATAATCATCTTTATTGAAGCAATCATGATGAATATGTTAAGGACCCATGTTGGGAGTGAAGCGGAGATATTACAACCCGGACAATGAAGGATGGTACACAAGCTATGCTACAGTACTGCTAGCACTTCCTAGATAAAGCCCTGGAGCCTTGCTGACTGACGAGGTTAGCCACAGAGAGGACATCACTGATCTGCTTTAGCAGATGAGGAAAGAGGTGTTAACTGCTTAGTGGGAGTAGGTGGGGGTGATCAAGATGATGTCGTCTTCAACATCTAAGTAAAGTGCTTACACATACATCTTAACTTGGACTCCTTGTCGCCACGAACACTGAACTGTGAAATACCTTCGATGAATTCTGAAATGAAAGAAATATTTGTGGAATTAATATGTCAATTCTTTAACTATTTGATTAACTCTTTATGGTACTGAGCAAGACTTCTGTTTATTTTAATGTCCAAAATCCAACCTGAAAACCTACTTCTACGTAGTTTGTTAACCCTTACAGCGCGTCTCTAATATCTAAACGAGATCAGTCAACTTTCTGTAATGGCGGCTTGTCTACGAGATCAGCCAGATGCAGTTAGTTAACGGGGTCAGGCAACACGCGAACCTCTATCCACCAACAGCACCGCTCAAAGAAAGCCTTTCAGTAAGGGTTAGAAAGAGGTCCTAGACTAGAAAATAGGTTTTCAGCAACATGAGGTTATCAGTTAACATCAGTTATGAAAGTTTTTAAAAAACATAACCTATGAAATAATATAAAACATTTTATATCATTAGCAGTATGTTTTTTAGCTAATTGACTAGTACCAGATAGGTCCTGCCTGCCGTTTCACAAAGCTGTCTTCAAATTTATAATTCATTTCTTTCAGCCAAAGAAGTTAGCTTACAAATGCTCAAAATCATTGTAAACTGCACTTTCTAAAGAAAAATGTTTTATTTAGAAAGTGCACAGTTTACAATGATTTTTTTCACATTTATAAACCAAACTCATTGGCCCAATGACATAGTTTACAACATCGTAAGTTTATAACAGTTTTGTGAAACGGTAACACGAGTGACAAAGAAATGCTTCAGAGTAGTGCTGAGAAGCATTCCTAATGTATGAAAGTATTAAAACACCACCAGTACCTTTAAAATCTACCTCTCCATTTCCATCAGTGTCAAATATGTCAATTACTCTCTGTACCAGTGGGTTTTGCTGCAACTCGGGTAGGGACATGAACTCCTCCACACTCAAGGATCCAGAATTGTCAAGATCCAACTTGCGGAAGCGCTTACCAAGCCTCTTGATTTCATCCAGGTCAACTGAAGCCACAAACATGGTATTACTCAATGCCAAATTTACCGATTCACTCTTTGAGTGCAAGTTCAACATAATTTCATTGTTAAAATTTCAAAATGAATAGGCTGTTAAAAACTTACCCTGTGATAATTTGTTTGAAAGAGCTCTCATAGGAGCTCTTTTAAACAAATTATCACAGGGTAGGTTTTTAACAGCACAAAGTAGTCAGTTTTATGTTCTTATAAAATCAGTTTGGCACTAAGAGTTAATCCCTATAATAATGGCGGTACATTTGTCAACTTTACAGGTTCCAAGTACAAACAAAATAGACTGCTGAAAATTTGTTCTGGTCCAATTTATTTTGAAAAGCTCCAGCAGAGTGTTTTCAAACAAATTACAAAAGATATGGCTTCCACAACCTTTGCTTGGACAAAAACAACATTAACAAATCAACATATATACCATTGCTACTTAAAGGATTAACAGGGCATCACATTACAGTAGCTCACACGAGTAACCAACATGTATATAACACCGGATATAGCAAACAAGTATTTAAGTCCATACTGAACAAATTATTATTAAAACAATGCTGATATAACAAAATATAAACATAAAGAACTATTTTCAATGGTCAGTGTCGCCACTAATGGTCCAAGCGGTGTTAAACAATAACTCAGTCACTTAAAATAACGTTTTGGTAATGATCGCACATGTAATGAGAAAGTTGATAAAATATATTTATAAAATTTACAATTAGTTTGAAAAGAAATGATTTAATGTTTATAATGTTGATACAATTGCGTCATTATTTACATTAAAGTATTTCAGAGAATGATTACTCCAACTTTTAAGATATTCTCTTATAATTTTAAACAGGGGTCGATTTCGTTTTTTTTTAACTACCTGCACATGGTGCAACCTACTAAAAAAATCAGGTTGCACCAGAAAAATATAGGTTGCACCATTTTAAAGAAC
>JAULCD010036413.1:0-12464 GCA_032361085.1 Calliostoma canaliculatum | reverse complement strand
TATACTGTAGCACTGCACGTAGGGTACCGTTACGATCGTGGTTAAAGGGATTTACATCTATACTGTAGCACTGCACATAGGGTACCGTTACGATCGTGGTTAAAGGAATTTACATCTATACTGTAGCACTGCACGTAGGGTACTTTTACGATCGTGGCTAAAGGGATTTACATCTATACTGTAGCACTGCACGTAGGGTACCGCTACGATCGTGGCTAAAGGGATTTACATTTACTGTAGCACTGCAAGTAGGGTACCGCTACGAACGCGGTTGTAGGGATTTACATCTATTGCTTATAAAACGAAACGTAATAGATAGACGAAGCCTGTCTCTATATATCTTCCCTCTTTGAAAGTGCATACTTTACAACTATTTTTTTTGCATTTGTAAACCGCATCGTTGTGCCCAGTGACGTTGTTTTCGAAGTCGTAAATTTACAACGGATTTGTGCAATGGGTCGTAATTAGCAATTTTATCAAGATTCCGTACTCTATTGACTCCTACACCCACCTAGATTCTCTATGTATTGTGATCTCTCCACTCCAAGGTCAAAACTATCATGTTTATTGTCATTATTCTGTCTAAAAGGATGAAACGAATAGACTAAATATGACCCCATTGACAAAGGTCTACATACATAATATAATTTGCATCTTTAGTTTCTTTAAAACTGTTTACCCGTGTAGCGTTGCAAGCCTAACCTATGACAAAACGCTCTTTTAAAAATCATCATAAACTAGAACATAGCCTCGGTTTGAACGTAAGCTACAACAATAATAAGCTCTTTTAAAATATTACTATCAGGGCCCCGTTCTTCCCAAGGTCCTGTTCTTTAAAGCTATCTTAGGCTAAGTTGATTGTAAGTGCTAAAATAGAACATTGGCTTACGACTGCCGTAGCGCAGAGATCGCTTTGGAACCGGTGCCATTCGGTTGATAAGAAACAATTTTATAGGATATTGTTTTAAAAATCACTTACGATCATCTTAAGACTATGAATTCTTCGCGGAACGTGGGCCAAATTGTTATTTAGCCACCTCGTGTAAAACTTATCCTGTCATTAAACATTCAAGTTACCATAATATAAATGTTTAACGTCCTCATATGTGACATTGGACATTGCAATAAAACAAATGTTGGCATTAGAAAGCAAATAATAAAACAGCGATGTTAATATAAAACATTTCCTTGGCACCTTCACACCTCGTATCTTTACTAATTGTGACCTTTCCGCCGCCAAACATAATATCAGTTGGCATTTTAGTTTTATCTGCAGGATTAGTTCAGTGGCAACAAGGAGTGTTATGAGAACATGGTCCAGTTTCAAATAGCTCTCGTAAGGATAAGACGTCTTAACTTTCATCGTAGCGCTCTCGTGACGAGAGCGCTACGATGAAAGTTAAGAAGTCATAGGCTTACATGAGCTTTTTGAAATGTAGTTTGCTATTTCCTTAGCTCTTCTTAAGCGTTTGGTTAAAAGGTCAGTAGAGTAAAATTGCAATGGCTATAAGCTTACGATAGCTTTGTGCAACAGGTCCCAAGTTGTCAGATATCACAGGTACGAGTATGTTGTAACTGGATTGTCACTAGAAACTTGGTTGATAAAAAGCGCTTTATGTACAGTGACCGGTCATCTAGTGCAGACAGTGAGGGCAGTTGGAACTAGAGGAGGGTCGGAAAGGAGGGTGTGGGGTGGGTACTGTGGGGTCATGACTATCGACACCCTTTGTAAAGGTGAAGACAAAGAACCCATCCAATTTGGTAAGTCATATTTAACTGGGAAGTGGGCATGACTGTCGACAATCTTCTTGAGGGTTAAGACAAAAAACCCACTCAAGTTGGTTCGTCACAAAACTATGACAATCGTGTATGTTTGTTTATTACACTGCAGTAAGGATCAAATGTTTGAGTGGGAGGGAAAATAAAAATTGACATTAGTTTTTATGGGTCATAAAATGTAAGACAATCGTTGTGAAGGGTCTTGTTTCAGTAAGACGAGGGAGAGGAGCAAGTCACCTACCCAGCCTAACCCACCCCAACTCCCTCCCGTAGTAAATTATAAGTTCCTTAGAGACTCGTTAATATCAAGTACAAGTACTATAATAATCAAGGGGTTCAACCCGGTCTTGATTACATTTTACTGGCAATTAATAAATTGATAAGTCACTGATAACAAAATTTAAAGAGAATAAAAGGGAAGCGTGTTTTTGGGTTGTTTTTTTTCGAAGAAAATATAGACGTGCTTTATTTGTGGACATATTATGTGTTGTGGAAATAAACACAATGAATGTTGAGGAAAAGAATACGAAAACACTGAAATGTTCATAAACATTTACGGATTTGAACATATAATGCAAAACAAAATGGTGTAAGATGTTTAAAAAATTAACACTTGTGCATTCATGTGTTTCTTTGTTTATTTCTCTCGGAACATGAATGTTCTGATTCCTTTGGCGCTGACTGCTAATACTTAGAAACTGGCATTTAAATTATTACTTAAATGTAATTTAATTGGTTTAGTAAGAAGAACATAAAAATGCATGTATTGAAAAAATATAAGAAATCACATATCTGGTTATAATAACTCATATAATTTACATTTTAAAAATAAAAATTTAAAGAAAGTCATCCAGTAAATGTCATTTTACAAAAGGAAAACCCGGTGACTACGTATACTACGTCATTTCCACATGTTCTGAGAGCACACGACCACGACCAACTCTTTATGTTACATCAGAAAAAAATCTTCTAAATTGTTTTAACATATTATTAAATATGGTGTATCTCAATAACTGTATTTTAATTGGTGTAAACGAGTACAAGCGCACGTGTTTCTTGTCAGACCAAATATTATTTAACTCTAGATAATGCAGGTTGCATGAAATGAATGTTGATTTCATTGACATTGTTGTTCCTCGAAATAATGCAGGTTGTATAAAAATGTTGATTTCATTGACAGTGTTGTTCCTTGATGTAATGCTGGTTGAATCAAATGTTGATTTCATTGACAGTGTTGTTCTTCGTTATAATGCTGGTTGTATAAAAATGTTGATTTTATTGACAATATTGTTCCTCGATATAATGCTGGTTGAATAAAAAATGTTGATTTCATTGACAGTGTTGTTCCTCGATATAATGCTGGTTGAATCAAATGTTGATTTCATTGACAGTGTTGTTCTTCGTTATAATGCTGGTTGTATAAAAATGTTCATTTCATTGACAGTGTTGTTCCTCGATGTAATGCTGGTTGAATCAAATGTTGATTTCATTGACAGTGTTGTTCTTCGATATAATGCTGGTTGTATAAAGTGTTGATTTCATTGACAGTGTTGTTCTTCGTTATAATGCTGGTTGTTTAAAGTGTTGATTTCATTGACAGTGTTGTTCTTCGATATAATGCTGGTTGAATTAAATGTTGATTCAATTGACAATGTTGTTTCTCGATATAATGCCTGTTGTATAAAATTTTGATTTTATTGACATATTATTTTCTTTTTTAGTTTGTCAGTATCGTTGTTTCACATTCAACCTGAATAAACTGTTGAAACCTATCCCGCGGTAACTTGTTTAAAAGAGCTCCCAATGGGAGCTCTGTTAAACAAGTTGCCGCGGGATAGGTTTTTAAAGCAATTTTGAATCGTAGGCAAGTTTAAATAGTTATTCAGCATTCTATAGGTTAGGTCGTACAACTCCAGGATTTCAACATTTCGAGTGTAAAGTAAAACACACCCAATATATGTTACGTTAACCCTTCTATTGCTGGATTTAATCTATTAGAACTTGTAACTAGGGAAGTCGGTGCCGTTGAAAACCTATCTTGTGAGAATTTGTTTTGAAAACAAATGTTGAAACTCTTTTAAATACAACATTAAGCAATTAAGAATATATCGTCACAAATAATGTCATTTAATTGTAGTGTCATCTCCAGCATGACATCATTCTTACTGTCCCATCATTGTGATGTCACAATTGGCATGCAACAACATTGCTTTTGTCTACACAAAATGTCAGTAAAACATTGATTGATTTTTGTCATAGATTAATTTTGAATAATAAATGGAATCTCACCCTCGTGTCAAATATACCAACATATTAAACATATTAGTATATAATACGGTACTGAATTTTGGTCTTGTCGTATATCTACAAAATGGGGTCGGTTAAGAAATTAAAAAAAGAATTAAGCTGTCCCAACTGTTTTCTTGGAAAGTCCAAAGTATACGACGACTTTGACATCTGCAACAGAACCAGTCATTCTTGTGACAATACTATTCCTTGCTTTATTTGTCCGCAGTTAATTTAACCCTTACCGTGCGGCTAACGAAAATATCCGGGTCAGGCTAATAGCCTGACCCGAATATTTCCATGAGCCGCATGAACAGGTAGGCACTAAATGGGATAAACAAAGCCCTAAAAAGTTCAGGACACGCCACTGAAGATAACTTCTCCAAAACTATGCCGCATGGTAAGGGTTAATTTAAGATGGTTGATAATAGCCCTTTTGATTCCTTTGGCCACAAAACAAGAAGATTTATTGTGTTATTTCACTGCTTGTTGTAGTTAGATCATTATCACAAGTTAAATGGAACGTCAAACTTTCAGATAAACCGGCTGTTCGTGGAATTTAACTTTCTAAGGTTCTCAGTTCTCCAGTGTTTTGTTTGTGACTATGTGCCAAATCATGTAATAAATTAGTCATACTGTAGTTTTTTGTTGTTTATTTTAAATAAAAAAACGCAATAAAGATGCCAACGCAAGGGATTAGCTGTACTATGCAAAACAAGATTTCGTTTGAAATGACAGCTGCTCGCATGGATCACTGACAATCACTAATTACGCCAAACGTTTGCAAACGCCTTGAGTTCACTGGACCAATCAGTTCGGTTTGCGAATGTAAAAAATATTGTAAATTGTGTACTTTCCAAAGAGATGTTTTATTTCGTTGGTTTGTGCCTAGTTTACAACAATAATGTTGACAACGTAATAAACAGAGATCATAATTGGTGGCTTCAAATGCGTCAAAGTTCAATCAGTTCAAATTGTAATTGACTCTTGAAAGTTGGATTGAATTTAGTAGGACTTAACATTTACAGTGCTGGGACCCGTTTCACGAAGGCGTCGTAAATTTATGCGGTCGTAAACCAGGTATTTGAGCTGAAGGATAGGTTTTCAGCAGCAAAATGGCATTGACATTTTGTGACAGTGTAAGGTGGTCACAGCTTTGAATCCTACTGCAATCAATTCGGCGTTCTCAACAGAGTTTAATAATCAAACTGATCAAGTCACGAAGTGCCTTGACCATTCCAACATGTACCCGGGCGTAGGTTAAACAAGGTGCCTTGACTATTCAAACTGGTCGAATTTCACATGGGTGTCTTTAATACTTCAATACGTGGTCAGTTTTCCACGCACCTGTAGCCTGTATCAGTCTGAAGCCGTAGAAGCAGGTGGCTAGCAGTTGTCTCCTGTACACGTGGCCCTAGTCCAGCTGGAATAACCACTGGTCATTATCCCAATCACGTCCAAAGTAACCAACCACTTCACTCGTGTCCCTACACAAAGTACTTCTATTCAGAACAGTGGCTAAAGTGAGATTACACGCATTATGTGTTTACCTCTTTATGTACTTAATTGGTTTTAGTTGGACTAAGGACCGCTTATAATTTGTGGCAATAGTGTGTGTGTGTTTGCGTGTGTGTGTGTTTGCGTGTGTGTGTGTGTTTGTGTGTGTTTGTGTGTGTTTGTGGGTGTGTGTGTTTGTTTGTTTGTGTGCATGTGTTTGTGTGTGTGTGTGTGTGTGTGTGTGTGTGTGTGTGTGTGTGTTTTAGGACAATAAAGGAGAGGGATGCTATACTTTATGGATGGCGGATGGAGGCGAGAAGGGAGTGGGGGTGATGGGTGGGTGGAGGTGGGTTATGGGGGGGTCTAAAGACTGCCGGCAATTCCATGCACATTACATATACTGGTGGGAATGTCATTGATTTTGTGTATGAGTTTGTTTATTTGTTGGTTTTAAGGGGAAATAATCCTAAGGATATAAATTATAAACTGTTCCTTAAAACTAGGATCTCTTTGTACTGTTGACAACATAGCCTGTAGTAATTTGTTTAGGAAAGCTCCCCAAAGGAGGCCTTTTAAACAAATTGTCACAGAATAGGTTTAACAGGCTTGTACGTAAGACAGCTTTATTGACAAAGTATATGTAGTATCATTATTAACAAATGTAAAATATTATATACTATTAGCATATTGGAAATACCGGCCTCCGTGGTGTAGTGGTTAGAGCGTCTGCTGAGAAAACCAAGTGTGTAATAGGTTCGCGGTTCGATCCCCGGCAGCGTCAAATCAATTTTTTTTATGAAAGTTGCACTCTTGTGACGGTTTATCGTAAGGACTGGTTAGTTTAGAGTCAGTATAATGTGTCTAAGTGGGATATTCATGTAAACTGCGATACGATATCTCCGTGAGCTATCACGTTAAAAATTGGTGAAATACCTGATCTGGTACAAGCAGACACACAAACATGCACATAAAAAGATTCTGGGAGCTTGGCATTACTCTCAGCGGTGGATAACTGTTCCACAGGGCTGTGAGGATAAGGTGCAATGCCTGCATCACCCTTGGTTCGTCAGTAACAGCCGAGACTCGAAGGTTTCACAGAGCCACACTAGGTGTTCCCCTGCTGTAAAGTTTAACCACCGCGATATAACTAAAGAATTTTGAGAACGGCGTTAAACTCACTCACTTACTCACTAATGTTGGAAATCATCATAAAATTCTACTAGAGCTCTAAGATAATGCAATCTTTGTTGGATATGTAGTCAGTGAGCAAAGGGACGATAACCGTTACTGTGCGGCTTACGGAAATATCCGGGTATTTCCGTGAGCCGCACGGTAAGGGTTAACGTCAACGCCAAAGAACAACCTTAGACAGATCCTGTTAGACATAAAAACTATCCAAACTAGTGTCAAAATTGAGTTCAAATATATTGACACACATTACACTTGGCTTTTTTAAACACAAAAGGTCTTATGACACGCATGCTGTGTGATAATCTCTGTTTTATCTCCACTATCACGTGGTGTAAATGATCTTAAGGACAAATCTACTTTATGAATATAAAATATGAATAGGGCCTTGTGCACAATCAAGACTATAGATAAGGTAAGATTGACACTGTGGCAATTTGTATATGACACTACAGAACAAGGATCCTATGTGTTATTTCTGGCACATTATCAGATCTCTTATATTTTGTTCATCATGTTGAAGTGCAGCGAGTACATATTTTATAGTTCCCAGTAGGCAAAAACACAAAGCCGCAGGTAACAAACGACCCACTTCATTTGTACACAGTGTTGTCTTTGTGTATTTTTGTTGCAAGGTTTCCAGCATCTGGAAGCGATGTCAATGTCCTAATAAAAGGGTACCGTGTGCTAGTCACTTATTTTGGTCTGCAAATGTCACAATCGTGTGAACTGTGTACTTTCTAAAGAAAAGCAAGTTATGACAACCTAGTGTTGTTGAAAAGTTATTCTGTGACCATGTGTTTAAAAGAGCTGCCACAGGAGGAGCTTCTTAAAACAAATTATTACAGGATAAGTAGACACAACTACACGTAAGACGTCTGTGACGTCACACATAATTATGACGTAAAGAGTGATTTCTCTCGGAACATAAACAACTGTACCACAATTGTCATCACATGTGATATATGGTAGTATGTACTTACTTATGTTAACCCTTAGAGTTTCAAACCCAACACTTGTTCGTTTCAATGTCCAAATTCAAGTATAAACTGGTTGTTGAAAACCTATCCTGTTATGATGTGTTCAAAAGAGCTCCTATTGGATATGTTTTCAATTGCACTAAGTAGTCACAGTTTTAAGTTTTAAAGCACTCAAAGTTGGAACCGTGTGAATATCAATCTTGTCAGGAAATTGTAAAATAAAAACATTATAAATAACAATAATTAAACTTGCACAGTTTATTACATATGTTATAAAGACTGTGTAATTCTATAACCGATCGGATAATTGATATTTAAAAAGCGACACATGTTTACATGTATGACACAACAGGATTGTCTATCTTTGAAAAGTGACCGAACCAGTTTAGCTAAAAGTACAAGCTTCAAAGTGGTTGGACACGTTTACATGGAGGTCAGAGTGTTGCTAGCCAAGATATGTATGGAGATTCTTTAAGGGCATTCAGAAGTTGGTGTAGTTATAACACAAAATATTATGGTACCTGACGAAGGGGCGAGGACTAGCCCAGAAACATCGCGCTTTACAATTTAAAGAAGTTGTAATCCGTAATAATGTGTGTTATAAGTGCATTTTTGTTTAACCATTCATACAGTCACATAACCCTTACAGCGCTATCAAGTCCATGTTCCACAAAGCTATACTAAGGCTAATACATGTACGTAACGAGAGCGCTAAGATGAAAGTTAAGACGTCTTAAGATATCTTAGTTTGATGAGAGTTTAGTGGAACAAGACCTAGCCCTTTCCCTGCATGGCTTCCTGTAGGTGTTTGATGTAATGGAAGTGTTCAACCGTCGTAGAGAAATATTTACTAAATTTGATCTTAACCTACGATAACTTTGTGGAACATGCCCCAGCACACTCAATGCGAAATGTCAAACCTAGTTAAGTTGTTGACAAACAGTTTTTAACAACAAATAAGCGTTTCTAGAAAGGCCAATATATACAGTAGGAACATATGATCTGCCATCTACAATGTATATAAGTAATATTCAAGATACAGAAACATATCAAATTTTAATGGAAATGTTTTAGTATTAATTCAACAATGAGGCTAAACACAAATCCAATCTTACATGTTTTGCTATCAAATTGTAAATAGTTAATTTGGTTACAAATGATTACAGTTATTTTTATCCACGCAATATATTCAGTAAAACACGTATTATATAACCTTGATTCATGTTCTTTACCACTCATACAACCAAATATACAATACAGAGAAGAGCGACCGCCATGTAAAAACATTATGTCTCGTTTTTAGTGTATTTCATTTGTATTAATAATCAACATTGTTTTGTTAATTTGTTCGGTTTACAAATGCCAAGATTAATGTAAAGTCTGCACTGTCCCCAAAAAATTCTTCTTAAAAAAGCCAATGAGGTTGATCTCACTTTAGAATCAACAAGCAGTTTAATAACAAAAGATATATCATTCTTGAGAGGTTACGAATAGCTACAGATTCAAGCTTTAAGGCCGATAGTGTTTAGTTACATATAGGCGTTTTTTATACGCGAAGCATAAGCTTCTTGCTGATATAATTTTATTCCACAAGATGGCCATTGATAACAGACTTTGTATATACATATTAACATTATTCAGGTTGCAACTTTATCAGTATAATATATGCATGTTTATATAAAAACAAACTGCACTGCAAACAATACAAGTTGTTTAATATTCAGTTCATGACCACGGTAAAATACATCAAGCATTTTATGTAAAACATCAATGCCGGAAAATGATTAAAATCTAGATGTTGTTGAGACAGATACCGTTAACATAAAGGCAGCTCAGGTTCATGGTAAATTGATCATAAGTGCTCAAATATAAGATTGGCTTACGACTGTCGTAACGCAGAGAGCCATTCGGCACCGGTTTCAAATTGATCTATGCGATACGACAGCCGCAAGCCTATGATAAGAAACAACTCCACACGACATTATTTAAAAATCACTTACGATCAACCTAGCTTAAGATGAACTTTGAGGAACGGGGGCCTGGTCACTTGACATGCAGCTCGTCGTTTTTTTCATTTCATTGTTATGTCACGAACCTCACTACCTACCAACACCTAGTTTATACATCTCTCTGATAACTTATAACCTTGCAATACCCCTGATAGTTACCTAAGCCCTACGAGATATTTATAATGATTAAAATCTAACAGTTGTCGAGACAGACTCCGTAGAACATAAAGGCAGTGCAGGTGAAAATAATTACAAAAAATTGTTCATGAATCCCTGACAATCAGTGAAACGATCAGATGTTCGCTAAATCTAAAACATGTTTTTCTCTACAAGTAGCTACAGCATCTGCTGAATTAGCATACACATGCAGCTGTAATGATACATGTAGGTGTTCAACAGCACAAGCTGTCATAGTTTAAAGTTAAATTAAAAACAAGGATAAACACGCTTTGTGTGAAAATAATAAATTTATCTTACAGTTATAAACTCATTTTAGAACAAAACATACAAGGTAAATCAAATGTCACTGCAACAAAGCCGGGACCCGCTCAACAAAGCCTTGTTCTTCTTGAACACTTCGTCTGGTAAATTTTAATGCAAACACTAGACTTGACAAAGCTCTTGTAACGGTTAAGACGTCTTAACCTTAATCTTAGCGCTCTTGTTACGAGAGAGCTAAGATGAAAGTTAAGACGTCTTAGCCTTATGGGATCTTTGTGGAACGGACCCCTGCTCCTTGGAACTGATCAAATGTTAGCATCTGGACAAAACAGATCTTAAGAAAGTATCTGATCTTTGACTTTTGGGGGTTTGTGCACAGACAAGATATGATATTAAAGAATAGCTATGCTGTGGTCCATATGAAAAGAGTCTTGTGGCGTTTATTTTAACAATTATTCAGATATCATCTATCACATTGACAATAGTCAGCAAGGGCTACTGTCATGGATCCAATCTGCAAGGAAAATAATTTGTTACGCCAATAAACCTGAGACAAGAATTGTTCTACTTCACTTTCTAAACAGGGCTGTGTATTTCTGTCAATGGGCCTCAACATTTACAAGAGGACTTTTAACACCTGGAAGTAGTGTATATGTAATAGTGACCAGGGTCCGTTATATAAATCTATATTAGGGCTAAGGTGTCTTAACTTTCATCTCAGTGCTTTATAAAGTGAGAGTACTAAGATGAATGTTAAGATAGTGCATCATACGAATGCATCTTAGAAAGGTAGTACTAACTTAAAGATAAAAAAGTATATCTCGATCTTAGCCTCACGCGGGCTTTATGAAACGAGAGATGAATTTTAAGACAGTTTTGCCTTACGAGTTGAGTTTTAGAGAAGGCGTACGGAGATGAAAGTTAATATATTTCAGCCTTATGAGAGCTTTATGGAATGAGAGATTGCCAAATAATAATCAGTACATAAAATAATAAAATGCCGAATAATATCAATAGGATTCAAAACTGTTGTTAATGCCTATCCAGTGGTGATTTGTTTAAAAGAGCTCCCTTTGCGGGAGCTCTTTTAAACAAATTATCACTGGATAGGTTGTTAACAGAATTGGTTGACCATGTTCCACTTAAAATACATATAATTATAATTTTTGGCTACACCTAATTTGAAACATAATATTATTATCTTCAACATGAACTATAAACTCAAGATTTCTTTTTCACTATTATTCGCTGTGTGAGACAACATGGTAAGTACCAATTCACTAATCTCATGTCTTGGTCATAAAAAACCTTACCTTTTCCAATTATTTATATCAATGTTATTTTAAAATTACTATATTCGGAACAAATATTATTTACGCTTCTGAAGCAAAAGCTATATAATTTCACGCATGGCATGTTTGTAAACAAAGTAAAAGACCATACATAGTTTCATTACAACCCCAACACTTCGCTGTCAACACATCATCCCACACGCACAGAGGTGTCCATCAATGTAACAATCGTCGTAGACAAAGCCTAGCCCGTTAACCATTTGATGACAACTCACCATCAAGTAGCGACCTAATTAGTCCACTGTTCAGGTTCATCGCTTGCGATGCTACTATTGTACATTTTTGTGGTTTCTTTACGCCTTCACATACCTTGTATCCATTTTTATGTGTGATCTTTTCACCCTCTGTTGCGCTCTTTGGCACTTGGATTCTATTTGTGTGATTTAGTTAAGTGGTTGTTATCAGGGGTACTGCAAGGTTATAAGTTGTCAGAGAGATGTATAAACCAGGGGGTTGTAGTTAAAAGTAGGGGTTATGTGACTTTACAATGAAATAAAAAACCCGAAGAGTTTTCAAAGCGATCTTAGGCTAAGTTGATCGTAAGTGTGATTTTTAAAAATAATATCCTGTGGAACTATTTCGTATCACAGCTTACGACTGTCGTAGCGTAGAGATCGCTTTGTCTGAAATTATAAAAGAGGCGTTAACAAATTCAGTGATTCCAAGAGGACAAATTTATTGAGAAGAAAAATCTGCATCACCAAAGTTGTTAATAAGTGATGTAGTTTTGAGAAAGTATACAGTCAGTCCTATTTCCATCATAGGCTCTCCGATAGTCTCTACGTTGTATTAGCCCTAGACACAAACAGCAGCTTTCTGTCAATTTTGGAATTTGCTTTCATCGTCGCTATCATCCAATCAAACGCTTAGCACAGCAATATTTATGCATCCTAAACCAATGAGAATAGTCCTTTCAAAAGTTTGATCTCAAA
>JAULCD010036302.1:0-12466 GCA_032361085.1 Calliostoma canaliculatum | reverse complement strand
TTTATCTCTTGCTTCTCCTTTCAGTCCAGGCACCCAATTAGTAAAAGGTGCACCTTGATCGCCTTTATTTCCTACTTCTCCTTTCAGTCCAGACACCCAATCAGTACCAGTTGCACCTAGATCGCCTTTATCTCTTGCTTCTCCTTTCAGTCCAGGCACCCAATTAGTAAAAGGTGCACCTTGATCGCCTTTATTTCCTACTTTCCCTTTCAGTCCAGGCACCCAATCTGTATCAGGTGCACCTTGATCGCCTTTATTTCCTAGTTCTCCTTTCAGTCCAGGCACCCAATCAGTACCAGTAAGGACTGTGAAATAAAGTGATTTGCTAAAAATACACATGTAATGTACATTTTGATAATATTTTCACTCAATTGTTATTTTATACAGATTCTCGTTTTTCATCCAGTGTTATGTGTACGTTTTATTTTTTATATGTATTTTTTTTTATTGTTGATTTAAAAGGCAGATTTTTGAAGTAGTAAACTAAACGTAAAAGACTAACGAGAGAAAATGCTCATGGTCTGTTAAACAGATTCCATTGCATGAAACCAGTGAGGAGACTTACTGTTCATGAAAGATAAGCGTGGCCTCATCTACCAGTAACACCCACTATGGGCACCTTTCCCTTCATACCAATATGTGATAAAATCTATTTCTCTTTCATATCCTTTGACAGTAAATTATGAGAACCTAGTTGCTTATTGTAACTGATGCAAGTAGTTTGCGAACCAGTCTGACGTCATAAATTTATGTTATCGTAATGATATCACTGGGTTAATGCATTTTCAACAAACGCAAAAAAATCGTTGCTAACTGTGCACTTTCAATAGAAAAACAAGTTTTTCTTTGGAAAGTGCACAGATTGCAACGATTTATTTTGAATTTGTAGACCAAATTAATTAACCCATTGATATGGTTTATGACGTCGTAAAGTTATGACGTCTTTGTGAAACGGGGCCCAGACCTGTCGCCCCAGTGTCTCCTTTCGGCCCCATTAAAACAGTTTGATCTGGCTCGTCCATTATTCCGTTGAGTCCTGGAAGATCTGACAGTCGTGGCAGGTCGGTTTGTTCCAACACTCCAGACGCAGGAGGTGTTGCTGCTGCCCGAGTGATTCGTCTGGAGGATCCAGGTCTTCCGTGTGGTCCACGTTGTCTAGAATCTCCTCCAAAGTCAAAATCAATAAATAGTTATTTGAATTATTATTTAAGTTGGATTTGTTTACGTTCATCAGTTGAGGAAGACAGTGGGTCACGCGAGCAAATTCCATGATGCGCGAAGCTGATGAACGTTAACAAATCCAACTTCAATCCTTGTATTGACAGTCACTATATATTAAAAAATAAACTCGTTTAAATGTGAAACGTTTAATCATTTAAACGAGCTTTTTGACGCGGACGGTTACATTAAGAATGACGTCATACGTCTAGAAATTTCATTGCGAGTAATCTACTTTGGATCAGTAACAAAATGGCCGCAACAACAGTCGTTCACTTGAACATGTTTCACCCAGTAAATTCAAAGTTAGAAATAACTACATGAGCAAATAAAAGTAAGAATTGTTGACAGTTAGCGTTTTGTGAACTTTGGTAGTGTGTTTAGGTAATATTTTGACTATATGAAGTTCTAGACATAGGATTTCTACCAAGACGAAGACAACTGAATGACAGTGAGTGACAGTGCATTTGTGAACTTTATTTTCTGTGATGAATAGAACTATATCTGTTGTAACTACGAAAAACCCTCAACAGTTTCTGTTGCTTGACAGTGGATCCCATTTCTTGAAATACCGACTGTCTAAAAGTTAGATAACAATTCTTATTTGCATTATTTTAGTCGAGAGGTTGACTATAATTGTTCCAAAATACATTCGGTATTTCTCCGCTCACCTTTATGACGTAATAAGATTAGATTTATGTCACGTGATGTACTGACGTTCATCGGGAATTGAACGACAGTAGGAATGGTAGTGTTTATCTAGGGGAGGTCACTCGCTACTGTCAATATTAAGATATATTAAAGAATTGTGGTTAAAAATGTCCAGCGTAGTTTTCCTCATAAAAAGTCTTTCACGATCGTTTGTTATTTTTACGGAGTTTATTTTATATTTAAGATAACTTGGTGCGCCTTAAAACATGATGACAGTCTTCCTGTGAGGCCATCAGTCGGCATCTTTAAATGTTTAAAAGTTTGTGTTATTTGCAAGGATGTTAACAAATGTAGGTTGCTTTTTTCAAGATGGGTTCAACTAAAACTGTAAATCTTCTTCATCATTCAAAGTTCATGCATTGAAGGAGTCATTTGCTAAGAGTGACGTTCGGACATGACAATGTATAATGCTTTTATAGTTTATAGTAGTTGAGCCAGGCTGTCCTTGAGAAATGGAACCGTGTACAAACAGTATTTTCCTGGGCCCTATTTTACAAAGACGTCATAACTTTACGACGTTCTAAACCATGTCACTGGGTTAATAAATTTGTTATAGAAATGCAAATAATGGTTGTAAAGTGTGCACTCTCCAAAGAAAAACTTGTTTTTCTTTGGAAAGTGCATAGTTTACAACCTGTTTGCATTTGTAGACCAAATCTATCAACCCAGTGATATGATTTAGGACGTCGTAAAGTTATGACCTTTTCATAAAACGGGGCCGAGTAAAATAGTGGAATCCATGAGAAAAATAGTCAGGGTTTGATTTAGAGCCATTGTGGATATACCCATTTTTGACGAATTAACGATCTTTCATAGTCAGTATTGTTATAGTTTTGTTTACTTGAGTAATTTTGTAACATCCCATACCTACCTAATGTGATACTTACCTTCAGTGTCTTGCTGTTATTTGCTGAGTCTCACATGTTTTCCAAACACTGATTCAATCTCATCTCCAGATGAATTCTGCATTTTCTTTAAATTTACTAAATTAATAAACAGCACATACTACATAGTTCAGGATTTCTTATATGTTAACTTCTAGTTTGTTCGTAAGTTCACGACATTTTGGGGCGTATGCCATTCACCTGATAAAGAAGTAAGCATATGCCCCGTAACACCGTGAATTACGAACAAACTAGAGTGAGTGAGTGAGTGAGTGAGTGAGTGAGTGAGTGAGTGAGTGAGTGAGTGAGTGAGTGAAATAGTTTTACATGGCCTTCAGCAATATCCCAGCTATATCGCCATGTGGTGTACACCGAGCAGTAACAGATGAGAAAAAGAGATTGACAGAAAGAAAAGTTACAGCAAAAAATCCCCATTTTAGCTGGGGTTACTGGGGTCCTATTTTTTCCAGTACCCGAGGACACTCCTTGGAAACCCCACAGGGTTAAACTTTAAACAACTCATGTTGATATATTTGATATGAAAGATACGAGGGTGAGAGTCTATTTATCAGTCAAATTCTATAACAAAAATACATCATTTTGAAAATGTTTTACTGGCATGTTTTGTTATGCTGTGAGCCAGAATAATGCTGCTGTATGCGCATTGTGACATAACAATGATGGAACAGGATGTCATGATGGTAGGATGTCATGCTGGAGATATCACTACAATGAAATGACATCATTTGTGAGGATATTCAATATTGCTTGATCTCGCACGAGTGACATCTCCTGTGGGAGCCAGGGCCTCCATCATAAGTGCTAAAATATAACATTGGGTTATGGCTCCGCCACCGGTTCCAAATTGATTTTTGCGTTACGACAGTCGTAGGCCTATGATATAAAAACAACTTCACAGGACAATGTTTAAAAAATCACTTACGACCATCTTAACACTAAAATTACTTTGAGGAACGGGACCCAGGTTTAGATGATAAATAAGCCATGTCAATGGGCCAGTGTCTTCAGCTTAGAATTGTCAAAATCTTGGTAAACTGTGTACTTTCCAAAGAAAAAGAGGTGTTATATGCTTACTTCAAGCCAAACACATATGTCATACTTACTTCATATGTAATAAGCAATCATTGTTCAAACACTTGCAACTTCGTGAGATTTTGTGAAATGGCACCCAGGTGTCGCCTGGATCTTGTGATTATATGGACACTAGTTTCAACACTGTTTCTACAATAAAAGTGTTATTTTTATTGGTGTTTATTATATTTGATAATACATTCACATTCCCTCTACAAGATCCAAAATGTTTTTACAATATTTTCAGGGTCGGATTCAATATGTAAATTGGGAGGGGAGGGGAGGGGAGGGGAGGGGAGGGGAGGGGTATGAATATTTACATAATACTGTAATAATGAGTTAATACGAACAGTAAACAAACATGCATTTCATGGGGGTGGGGGTGGGGGTGGAAGTCTCCATGCGCCAGTGACTTGACAGTTTCCACCCTCGACGATGCATTTTGAGTGAGGGGGTAACTTCATTAACAATGTTTACTAAGTAATAAGCAAATTTCGAAGCGCAGAGTTCAAAACTGAAGCAGCAGAAGCTTACGTAAAATCATTAGTGAACGCTTGTTTAAACGCTTTTGATGTTTTTTGTCGATTTAAGGCCCAGAATCCCAACCTAAACAAGCTCTTAAAACAACTTTGTGGTAATATGTTCAGGATTCCTTTTATTTAATAAAAACAAACATGTAGTTCTAACTTAAAAGGGTAAAAAATCAAATTCTGTTGTAGATCTAGTTTTAAAAATTGATATTATGATTAGTATGATAAGTTTCAGTAAAGTTATTTCAGCCCCTTTAATTTGAATACACATATAATGAAGGTATGTTTGCAGTTGAGTTCCTTTTGGGTCAAAGGTCGTATGCATATAATGTATCCTTGTCCAGTTGGTTTCGTTTACAAATGATAAAATCGTTGTAAACTGATTGCCAAATACAACCCAGTGATAAAGTGCAAGTCGTCGAGATTGTCAGGACCCCGTTCTTCAAAGCGATTTTAGGCCAAGTTGATAGTGATTTTTGAAACAGTGTGTTGTGGAGTAGGTTAACGGCTGTCAGTGCAGAAATAGATTTGGAACCAGCGCCGGTTCCAAAGCGATCTTTGCGCTACAGTCGTAAGCTAATGCTATATTTTAGCATTTACGATCAGCTTAACCCAAGATCGCTTTGAAGAATGGGGCCCAGAGCATTGCTTCCAAGGTGTTTATTCTGTTCAATGAACACATAGCTGACACTGACAGACGTTTTTATGACACTGAAAACTGCAATCACGTTAAGCTCTTGAAAACCTGTGCTCTGTGGTTTCTAGACAAACGTCTTTCTGAAAAATCATTCTTTAACCTTCACAACAGTATTACTGTGATTTTATGTTACACAGCGGTTTCAAAGGAAATGAATTTCTTTCCAAACTAATTATTTTTCACTTTTGTGTATATATTAAAGCAGCATAATTATCTGCATTATACTGTTTTCCTATCCTGAATAGTCGAGGGTTGCCGCTGCAGACATCACATGGATTTCTGCATTTAATATGATATTAAACACGACAAAAAGATTACGTAACGTGACGAATTTTCCAGTGTAATGGAGTAGACCACTTCTATATCAGCAAACCGCTGTCTTTGCAAAGTGATGGATATTACCTTGTTACTTAACCCCGTCAATGCCAAACTAATCTCGTTGGGACTTGAACTACGTCGTCTACCTTATCCTGGGATATGTTTAAAAGTGCCGTAGGACATCTTTAAACAAATTATCATCGAGTAGGTTTTCAACAGCCGACAGAAACGGACAAATATTGAGCTTGACATTTAAAGGGTTAAGTCGGACTGTATCAGTATAGCATGTCCTGTTCATAAAGCGTTTCTAAGAAAACAGGCGACTTTTGAGTAAGCCATGTTGATCTTGTAAAACAAATTAGGTCAGATTCTTCTGATCAATCCTGGAGATTAATAACTGTCGAGGGTTTTGCTATACTTGATAACATTATAGAGTCAAATTCAACTCTATATTTGTATTTATAGTCTAGTTAGCATTTCACAATAGACTTGTAACGTTGTAAGCGGGTTGCCACAATAGCCCAACGTACACACCGAGATGTTGAGTTTGATTTTTAAATGCCCAAATCGCTGAATTATGCACGTTATACAAAGAAATACTATGTTGACATTTGTAAACTGAACTCTTTTTCTTTTAGAAAGTACAGTTTACTACGATTTAGGCTTTTGTGAGGCAAACATACGGGCTGAGCAACATGACTTGCGAGGTTGGACGTTACCACAGTTTTGTGAAACGGTACCCAGAGACGAATGTAAAAGTTGTAACCTGTAAGATTTTTTATATGTATTATTACCGTCTTTGTTATTATAAAAATAGTCTTTACAAACAAGCGCTATCTTAATTTTTATACGCTCGAGGAAAGCGCTAGAAGAACAAAACTCAGCGAGGTCAAGTAATCAGCCTGGGTGAGAAAAGACATAAGAACATATTGCTTAGAATGTTTCACTTTAATCCTGATTGGAGCAATACTGAAACAATCACAATACAACTTTTCACTTTCCTGTGAAAAAACAAACAGTCCTTTTGGCATTTCTTTGGTGGGAGTCGTACAAAACTTCCAACTAGCATAACGGTGTCCTTTCACTGACAAGTTAAAAGACATATAAAAATAAAATACAATTGGGCAGATGAAGTCAACTTTGTAAAAGAACAAAAAGAACTTTGGAATAGTTAAGTTGTCAGATCAACTTTGCAGGTAATTGCTGGATTCGACTTAAAATGTCTCAGATCGATCGTTCTTGGCATGCAAACTGTTCGGCGCCAAATGCATGGTTTGTAAATGCAGACAGCAAACATCCACTTTGACTTGGGCCAACACCTCCGTTGGTATAGTTGATAATGCTTACTTAATGTCAGTTTGTGTAAGTTTAGAAGCACTTTCTGTGAACAATGGAAGGTCCAGATTCGTCATACTCCTGTTTGCTGATCCACATCTGTTGGAAGGTGGAGAGAGACGCAAGGATAGAGCCGCCGATCCAGACGGAGTATTTCCTCTCTGGGGGAGCGATGATCTTGATCTTCATCGTGCTGGGGGCCAGGGCCGTGATCTCCTTCTGCATACGGTCGGCGATGCCCGGGTACATGGTGGAGCCGCCGGACAACACAGTGTTAGCGTACAAGTCTTTACGGATGTCCACGTCACACTTCATTATTGAGTTGTAGGTGGTCTCGTGGATACCGGCAGATTCCATACCAATGAAAGACGGCTGGAACGTTGCCTCCGGACACCTGAATCTCTCGTTTCCAATGGTGATGACCTGACCATCGGGCAGCTCGTAGCTCTTCTCAAGGGACGATGACGTGGATGCTGTTGACATTTCCTGCTCAAAGTCCAAAGCAACATAGCACAGTTTCTCCTTAATGTCTCTCACGATTTCCCTCTCAGCTGTGGTGGTGAAGGAATAACCACGTTCCGTCAGGATCTTCATCAGGTAATCTGTGAGGTCACGACCTGCAAGATCCAGCCTCATGATGGCGTGGGGAAGGGCGTAACCCTCGTAGATTGGGACAGTGTGGGTGACGCCGTCACCAGAGTCAAGAACTATACCGGTTGTACGTCCGGACGCATACAGCGACAACACAGCCTGGATGGCCACATACATAGCGGGAGAGTTGAAGGTCTCGAACATGATCTGGGTCATCTTTTCACGGTTGGCCTTTGGGTTAAGGGGAGCCTCTGTCAGGAGGACGGGGTGTTCCTCTGGAGCTACACGAAGCTCATTGTAGAAAGTGTGATGCCAGATCTTCTCCATGTCGTCCCAGTTAGTGACGATACCATGCTCGATGGGGTACTTGAGGGTGAGAATACCTCTCTTAGACTGTGCTTCGTCTCCAACATAACTGTCCTTCTGTCCCATACCAACCATCACGCCCTGGAAAGATTAAAAACACTTGGTAAATATCTATGTCATGTTTTTCTTTATTTGTATTTATGACAATTAGAAGCAGAATAAATATTAAAAAGAGAACAGAGAAAGACGAAATACCTTTTACATTTGTTACTTTCAAGTTCCAACTCTTTGAAGGACATCTCGATGTCGTAAAACGTAACGCAATGTTAAACGATAATACAAGACTCATGGATCTTAACCTCTCTATTCGTATGATCACGTTGTTTCAGGGCACATGCTAGCTGCAGAAATTACACCAATAAACAACTGTGTTTTACTGATACGGGACATCGAGCCTTATGGTAACAATTTCTGCAGCTTGGGCATATGTCTTCTCCTTCATCGAAGTTGACATATATAAGGAATAAAAGAGATCTAATTAAGGATATTCACTTTGTTAATCGTATAGTCTCGACATTTCGGGGCAAATGCCCCGAAATGTCAAGACTATAACGAATAACAAAGTGAACATCCTCAAGTCTTAGATTATTTTATTTTTTAAAGTTACTGATATTGTTTCATAATTTATAAAATAAACATTCTTAAGTGTCAATTTGTTGGAAAATATTGAAATTAAAGTTGAATATTTTTACTGAATATAAATTAAACATAGATGTGACAAGATGTTTGACCTAAGAGCCACGTGGAAATTGTTTACGTGACCTCATGAATAAAGCCGGTTGTAACTGACCAATCAGAAGACAGATAATCACGTGGTCGAAAACAAGCATGACACTGACAGCGACCGTTTCACGACCTTGCTTGTAAAATTTCCAGATTGTTCCAACAAATTAGGCTATTTTCTTTCACAAATCAACTGCTAAAACCTTATGATTCCTTTTACCATACTAGTATCATAGCTTCAATGATGTAGAGATCATATTGTCCATACATAGTTTCTGATTTAAATTCTAAAACTTTGAACTTGTATCTTTAAATTTTTTCAAAAAAGAAATGGCCGATTTGGTTAGTCGGCGAGTTCAAAACTTATTTGTAGCGTTTATTTTTTTTCAAAACTAAAAAACAGATTATTTGCGTATGAACTTAGACTTATGCAAGATGCTGCAGAGGGCCATTTGAACATTAAACATAATATATGTGCTGAGCACATGAATTTTGTCTAGCGTGCAAGAAATATTCAGATTTTGGAAAAGTAACCAGAGTCGACATTCTGACATGAACATATTAATTGCATTTATTTTACCGATTTAAGTTTACGTTTTATATATACAATTGACGAAATTTGCATTAAAAGTGTGTAAATCATGGCCATATTATCAATAAAATGATAAACTTACTTGATGTCTTGGGCGTCCAACGATGGATGGAAAAACGGCTCTTGGTGCATCGTCGCCTGCAAAACCTGCTTTGCACATACCAGATCCATTGTCGATAACCAATGCAGCAACATCATCATCTGCCATTTTGGATGGTTTAATATGTGATCACAAGACAAAACACTGGTGGACAGTTCTATCTCACTGAGCGAAATGGCCGTTCTAAAACAAGAAGCCAGTAAAATACCTGTACCTGCGCAGATGACTAAGCTATACTTCCAAATATGGAAGTCAGGCCGGTCTTCATTGACTCCTTTTCCAGGAAACAGGACCGCGTGCGCTGGGCATGCCTATTTATGGGCAAATCGAAGAAGCTTACCGCTCTCTCATTTGCGGAGGGCTGGCTATCGGAGAGGGCGCATGGAGTTATTTACAGTCAGTGACAATGGCTATGTCAAGTGCGTGTGACGGATGGAGGGAAGAAGGATAAACCTTACATTGTCTTGTAACTCGGAGTGTAAATAGTCAAGAAATTCAGACTTTGCGCCATTTTATTTGTCTTCTAGCAAAAAGTTTAAATGCCTATTTGTAACCACCAGAGTGCCAAGCACCATATTTGCTCGTTTCAGTGTTCTAATTTCGGCTATCTAATTAATAGACTGTTAATAACCTTTCCTGCAATAATTTGTTTAAAAGAGCTCCTGTCGGAGCTCTTTTAAACAAATTATCACAGGACAGATTTTCAACAAGTTTAGGTAATCATAGTTTGAAGTTATACTAAAATTATAGTTAAAAGGGTTAAACAAGAGACACCATAACGCAGAGGAGTGTGTTATTTTGATGCAATGCAGCAAGATATATTAATGAGTTATACAACAATGAATTATAATTTAAAAAATATACAAATAGCAAAAGTTTTTTTTTAAAAAGAATTGTTTTTAAAATGATACCGATTGTTCTCAATGTATAATCTTAAAACAATGATATAGCGTAATTTATATTAAAATCTGTGAAATAATTTGCAAACATTAGATGGTTTTAATATATATACCTTTTAATATTTATAACAAACCCCAAAAGAAGAAAAAAGAAACAACTACCTAAAAATTGGATACAATAATAACTATGTATTCAAAAGGAAGAAGTAGGAAAGAAGAAAAAGATAATAATGCCAGGCAAAACAATTATCTTCAAGTAGCTAGTTTTTATTCAGGTAAGGAAAAACATACATTTTACGTAAACAATATACAAAATATCTTGCAATAAATTATACGCCGCAGTGTCAATATTTTTCACAGAATAAAAAAAACATCTACACAAATAATAAATATTATCATAATAAACTGCTTAAAATTATATTTAAAAAGAACTTTATAATTCAAATTTGATAAAAGCTTACTTCGCTAAAACATTAAAGATTCAACTAAGGTGTTTTTAAAAGTAAAACAAGTGTCTGATAAAAAAAACACCCATTAAGTAGATTTTTATAAAAAAAAATGTATTACATCATAACTTAACTTTTTGTTGCGTTGCGCTACTCCACACTGTGCTGTGTAGATTAGCGCAACACAACAAAAAGTCTGGTTAAGGTGAGTTTGATAAAAACAGATATTTTTCGCTTACCTCTAGTACATACATACATACATACATATATAATATCATTATTTGATCAGTTGTTATGGTTTTTATATAACATTGTCAGCAGGGTGCAAAGTATGTCTTACATTCTTCGTTGTCAAAACACCCCACTAATTGTTAATTCGCCAATTTATGCAATTGAGCATCTGGGGCACTACGAGGATGTCGGCCTACCCTGGGGTGTTGAGAGCGCGAGGGTGGGGGTCTGCCATGACTCACCATACTATTGATCCACGATGCAGTTGCCTGTCTGTATCAACTCTTACAGTGCTGGGTCCTGCTAATGTTATATGAAAAGTTCGTCCGGCTCAGATACCTTGCCCCGTTCCTCAAAGCAATTTTAAGCTAAGTTGGTCGTAAGCGATTTTTTAAACATTGTACGGGGGAGTTGTTTCTTATCAAAGGCTTACGACTGTCGTAGCGTAGAGATCGATTTGGAACCGGTGCCGAATGACACCGGTTCCAAAGCGATCTCTGCGCTGGACAATCGTAAGCCAATGTTATATTTTAGCACTTACGATCAACTTAACCTAAGATCGCTTTGAGGAACGGGGCCCTTGTCCTTGTGGTTTCGTTGGATCTCTGTTCGCAGTGCTAAGACATCTTAAAATTTATCTTGGCGCTGTAACATGGACTGTGTTCAGAAAAAAACTTTTGCAAGGCTAAGACATCTTAACGTTCATCTTAGTGCACTCGTGACCATTTCAGTGATGCTCTCGCAAGGCTAAGACATCTTAACTTTTATCTTAGTGCTCTCGTGACCATTTCAGCCAAGCTCTCACAAGGTTTGATATATTTTATAACTTTTATCTTAGTGCTCTCGTGACCATTTCAGCAAAGCTCTTGTAAGGTTTGATATATTTTATAACTTTTATCTTAGTGCTCTCGTGACCATTTCAGCAAAGCTCTCGCAAGGTTTGATATATTTTATAACTTTTATCTTAGTGCTCTCGTGACCATTTCAGTAAAGCTCTCGCAAGGTTTGATATATCTTATAACTTTTATCTTGGTGCTCTCGTGACCATTTCAGTAAAGCTCTTGTAAGGCTAAGACATCTCAACGTTCACCAAAGTTGAGATCCTGTGGCCGTGTGAGAGCTTTATGGAACGTTTCAAGAGCGCTAAAACGAATGCATCGTCCCGTTAATGCCGCGCGATTACACTTTGTTTGACATTCGAAAAAAACCCATTTGTTATCTATTAAAGAGCGTGTATTTTAGGAGCAGGGCAAGACAAAACTTATAGTCCAATTTCCCCATAGATGTCTTAGGCTTAGACGCCCTAGCGCTCTTGTCCCAATTAACAATTAGTCGACTTTTTCTTATATTATCGCTGTCATTATTTTTGAAAGTTTTTCAATCCTTTTTATTGTCTTCTGTCAACCTTTTTTTGAAAAATGAAAAGCTAGAAAAAAAATACGGTTAAAAAAATATGCAAACATATCTACTTAAAAATAATATACATAATGCTGCTTTTCGAGATCAAAGGATTAACAAAATGTATGTATTACATTTAAATGACAGATTCATTGCGACAAGGATTAATTCGGACTAAACTGATAACAATGAGATGTCACTTAGACATAAACATTAACCCTTACTGTGCGGCATAGTTTTGGAAACTTTATCCTATGTGGCGTGTTCCGAAATATTTAAGGGTTTCGCCATGCGGCTCACGAAAATATCCGGGTCAGGCTAATAGCCTGACCCGG